>JAGKTI010000957.1:77048-104424 GCA_018397915.1 Birgus latro | reverse complement strand
AATTCCTTCCAAATTCCTCATCCACTCTCTTCTTACTCTCTCTCTCTTACTAATCTTTTCACCTCTCTCCTCCTCACTACATATAGCTCTCTCGTCCGTCTCTCAGCTTCTTCGTCGCCCCTGTTCCTCATCCACTCATTATATGCTTTCTTCTTTTGTGCCACAGCCTCTCTCACCTCTTCAGTCCACCATGCTGTTCCCTGAACCCCCTTTCGTCTTCTCTTCACCCCACACACCACTTCACATGCTGCACAGATTTCTTCTGTGAATACCTTGCACACACTTTCCACATCCCCCATCTGCTCCAATCTATATTTACCCAATCGTTCCTCCACTTCCCTTTTATATTCAGCCTTTATTCCATCCTCTTGTAACTTTTCTAGCCTCCTTGTAACCAGTACTTCCTCCTGTCCTTCCCTTCTTCTCTTCCTCCATCTTGTTTGGATTCTGATTCTGGCCACCACCAAGTGGTGGTCAGAAAGTCCACTCCCCCAACCTCTATATACTCTTGCGTCCGTTACACATCTTCTCATCCTTTCATCCACACACACATAGTCAATCATTGCCTTCCGTTCATTCATTCCACCGTCCTCTCTTCTCACCACTCGCCATGTATACCTATGGATCATTTTGTGCCTGAAGAGGGTATTAGCTACCACCAACCCCCTCCCAGCACAAATGTCCACTAAAGCACTGCCATTCTCATCCACCTCTGCAGGCACACCCCACTCACCAACCACTCCATCCACTAATGTTTAATAACGTCCAGCTCAGTCCTGCATCATCCTTGAACATGCTTGGGGTTTCATTCTCTCGGGATTTGTCTTGGAAAGAACATATTACATCTCTTGTGAAATCTGCTTCCAAGAGATTAGGTGTGCTAAGCCATTTCCGAACTTTCTTTACCCCTGCACAGTTGTTGACCTTGTACACGGGTTTTATTCACCCGTGTATGGAGTACAACTCTCATGTGTGGGGAGGCTCCCCACATGCAGCTCTTCTAAATAGGGTGGAGTCAGAGGCTTTTCGTCTCATTAACTCTCCTCCTCTTACTGATTCCCTTCAACCTTTGTCTCTTCGCCGCACTGTTGCATCTTTATCTCTCTTCTATCGCTACTTCAACGGTCACTGTTCCTCTGAACTGTCTGCTTGCATCCCTCCACCTCTACGACGGGCACGTAGTACCCATCTAGCAACAAACTCTCATCCCTTTTCTGTTCAACTCTCTAATGCAAGGGTTAACCGTTACTCCCAGTCCTTCATTTATGCAACTGGTCAACTCTGGAACTGTCTTCCTCTGTCTGTATTCCCTACTTCCTATGATCTCCAATCTTTCAAACGCAGTGTGTCCAGGCATCTCGAAATGAATGGATCTTGAATTTGGCTCTCTTTTGTATTGTTTTTGCTTTTTCTTGGAAGGAACAGTATGTGGGCCCATGGCCTTTGGTTCCTTCTTCCTTGCATAAAAAAAAAAAAGCAATACTGTGATGGAGTGCAGACTGCATGTATATGAGTAGCTGAAGTATGTAGATGACCAGTTGAAGCATGTACACAGCCATTTGAAGATAATTTGTAGAAGAATAATTGAGGATGTAGATAAATATTGCACTGCTGAGCCTCAGGTTAGTGTACAGGCAGCATATTAATAAAACAGACAGTGTATGGTGGACCTTGACGAATCCCAAGCATCTAAAGGTAGCATTACAGGGTTGAAAAATCAGAGTGCAGAAGCTTTAAGTCCTAGACTTAATTAAGATGCCCCAGTTTTTTTTTACCTCAACCCAATAAAGTGCATGGCTATAATGGGACTGTAATTAAAGAGAAACCTCAGGAATTTGATGGCAAAGTCTCTTGGGAAGCTTACCGAGTGCAGTTTGAGTTACAGACCAGAATGGTTGGGATGACAGGCAGAGGGCAGTACAGCTGGCTACTAGCCTCAAGGGTGCAGCAGTGGAATTTCTTGGCCAGATGTCAGTAGAGGAGAGGAACAGTTATCAGTCCTTAGTAGAAGTACTGGAGCACAGATATGGGACCATGCACCAGGCCAAAGCTTACAGAGCAAGATTCCGGAGCCGTGTATGGGCTCGAGGCGAATCCCTTCAGCAGCTTGCTCACGACCTGGAGAGTATGGCACACAAGGCGAACCCCGGAGCAGCACCTCACCTGTTGGCTATTCTTCTGAGGGACCTGTACATCGATGCTCTTGATAGTGCAGAGTCGAAAGTGCAAGTGGAGGAGGCACAACCAAAAAGCATGCAAGAGCCACTGCTCTTGATAGTGCAGAGTCGAAAGTGCAAGTGGAGCAGGCACAACCAAAAAGCATGCAAGAAGCACAAGCCGGGGCTCTAGAATTTGAGTCCTATGTCACGTCCAGTACATCCACTTTTCAGGCATGTCGTAGTGCAGGATTCAAGGCAAGGACGGGGTAGGTACGTGAAGGGGAAAAATATGGAGGAAGTTGCTGGTACTGTGAAAAGCCAGGACATGGGAAAAAATACTGCTACAAGTGGAAGAGGGAACAGAAGATCGGAGGAGGTTGCTGGTTCTGCGGGAAGCCAGGGCACAAGAGGGAGGATTGTTACAAAAGGAAGAAGGAGCAGGAATAGAACAGAGCAAGGAATTCCACAAATGCAACAAAAGGGTATTGGACATGTGGTGAGGCAGGACACTTCAATTCTGGGTGTCCAAAGAAGAAAAAAGGAGGCTAAGAAGAAGGCTGCAGAAGACCAGAAAGAATCAGAAAACTAGCAGAGTCTGGTGTTAAGGGGCAACCACCAGCCAGTTTTTCCCAAGTAGTCCCACCACCACGATAATGCAAGAGAATTGCAATCGACAGTGTGCTAGTAGACGGAAGAATAGATGGCAAGAAGTGTTCCCTGGTGATTGATTCAGCCTTAGAGCAGACTTTTGTAATGCCTGATGTGTTTCATCATCAGTGTCTGCCTGAGTCATCAGGACAACTGTGTGGCGTAATTGGGCAACGTGCAGAACTAAGGAAACCCTTGGAAGTCCAGAATGAAGTGGCAGGGCAAGAAGCTACGCTTCCAGTCTATGTGGCCGACATGGAGGATCCTTGCTTTCTTGGTTTGGACTATCTGATGTCCATGGGATGTAAGCTGGACTTCTGTTCCATGAAGCTGAAAGTTCAAGGAAAGTCAGTTCCCATCAAGGCAGTGAGACGTACAGTACCAGTTCTGGTGGCGAGGTTAGGGCACTGTGCACTGCAGTACCAGTTCTGGTGGCGAGGTTAGGGCACTGTGCACTGCAGTACCAGTTCTGGTGGCGAGGTTAGGGCACTGTGCACTGCAGTGATACCCCCAAGATCAGTACTGCACCAGTGTAAGCTGAGCGCCTCTTTTGACAGCTGTCTAGGGGTAGTGGAGCGTGATGTACGGTGCAAGACAAAGGCTGGATTGATGGTGAGGAGAACTTTGGTAGAAACAGGTGCAGGTGAATTGCCAGTTGTGGTGGCCAATTTCTTCTGTGAGCGACAGATGATTAACAAGGGCGAAATTTTGGGACTGTACCAGGCGGTGGACCCGTAGTGGCATCAGAGGAAGGCCTGTAAAAGTAGTGCAGTCAAAGAAGATGGGTATCTGCCAGATTACTTACAAGACCTATTTTCAAGGAGTTGCCAATGCCTGGATGACTCACAAGTGCTGAAGTTGAGGCAGCTGCTGACAAAGTTTGCTGATGTCTTTTCCATTGGAGACCTAGACCTGGGGTGCACTGATGTGGTGGAACATTGTATAGACACCGAGGATTATCGCCTGATTAAACAGCCAGAGCAGAGGATGGCACCAACCCAACAGCAAGAAATGGAGAGGGTGATGGAGAATCTCCAAAGTCAAGGAGTGATAGAAAAGTCCAGCAGTCCTTGGGCATCAACAATGGTTCTGGTAAGGAAGAAGGATGGCTCAGTAAGGTGCAGTGTGGATTATCAAGCCCTGAATGAAGTGACATGAAGGTTGCATACCCCTTGCCAAGGATTGATGACACACTGGATGCTCTGTCAGATGTCAAGTGGTTCTCCACCCTAGATATGAAAACAGGATACCATCAGGTCAAGGTTGCAGAGAAGGACAAGGAGAAAACCTTTACGTAAGTGCGGGATTTATGGCAGTTTAAAGTGATGCCATTTGGTCTATGCATATGCCCCAGCTACTTTTGAGTATCTCATGGATTGTGTACTGGACAGCCTCCACTGGTAGACAGCTCTCATTTATCTGGACGACGTATTTGTGTTTGGACGACCTTTTGACCAGGAATTGGGGAGGCTGTCAGAGGTGTTGAACAGGATCCGAGCAGCGCACCTCAAGCTGAACCTCAAGAAGTGCTACTTGTTTCAGAAGGATGTGAAGTACCTGGGACACATTGTAGGTTAGGGCGGCATCAGAACTGATCCAGAGAAGGTGGCAGGTGTGAAAAATTGGCTGATTCCAATTTGTGTGAAGGAGCTACGGAGTTTCCTGGGTCTGTGTACCTACAAGTGGCATTTTGTCAAAGACTTTGCAACGATAGCTGCACCTCGACACAAGTTGCTGGGGAAGAGGCAGAAGTTTGCATGAACTGCAGTGACTCAGAAGGCCTTCGATGAACTTAAGCATGCATTGGCAAGATCTCCAGTATTGCCATACCCAGATCAGAGTCAGACATTCATCCTGGACTGCGATGCTAGTGATCATGGTATTGGTGGAGTCCTGTTGCAGAAGATGGATGACAAAGAGTGTGTGGTGGCGTATTACAGCAAGAAGCTCAGCCAACCAGAGTGGAACTACTGTGTGACCCATAAGGAGCTCTTGGCAGTGATGAAGAACCTTGATTTCTTCGATCCCTACGTGTATGGGTCCTACTTCATCATCAGGACAGACCATGCGGAACTCAAGTAGCTGAAGACGTTAAAGAATCCGGAAGGACAACCGGCGTGCTGGGTTGGGAAGCTGGTCCAGCACAACTATGAGGTGCAGCACCGTCCTGAGCAGGTACTTGGAAATGCTGACAACCTGAGTCATCGGCCTTGTGACCTAGAGTGATGGAAGTGTAATAAAAAAGAAGATTGCAGCAATAAATGCAGCTGTATTGCAGTGACAGGACCAGCATCAGATGAAGAAGATCCGAAGAGAATGCAAAGGGAGGATGCAGATTTACAACCAATGCTAGAGTGGTTGCAGCATAGTACCATCTTGGGAAGAGGTTTCCAAATTTAGCCCTGCGACTAAGAGCTACTAGAAACAGTGGGACTTCATTTGTTTGAACAACGGACTAATGGTGCATCAGTGGGAGACACCTGATGGCCTCACAAGTATTAGCATCTGGTGGTTCTGAAGAAAATGAGGTCCGAGATCGTGGATGAGTCCCATAACTAAATCACCAGTGGGCACCTGGGAGTGAAGAAAACTCTAAGTCGGCTGTGACAGAGGGTCTACTGGACTGGCATGCGTCAGGATGCTGAAGAGTGGTGTCGGACCTGTGATGTATGCTGTGCCAAGAAGTGACCCAAGAAACGTGATTGCACCCCTCTCCAGCAGTACCAAGTGGGTGCACCAATGGAAAGAGTCATGGTGGATATTGCATGACCTCTGCCACTCACTGAAAGAGGAAACCGGTATATATGTGTTGCCATGGACTACGTCACAAAGTAGCCTGAAGCCTATGCCATTCCTGATCAAAAGGCACCGACTGTTTCTCAGGTGTTGGTTGACCAGTTTTTCTGCCGTTTGGGGATGCCACAAGAACTACATTCAGACCAGGGTAGAAACTTGGAGTCTGCTGTGCTCCGTGAGTGCTGCAAGTTACCGGGAATCATGAAGAACAGGATGACCCCATTAAGGCCACAGTCAGATGGGATGGTACAGAAATTCAACTGGACCCTGGGCCAAGTACTGCATTGAGGGACAAACGGAATGGGGAATGTTGTCTGCATCCCATGAGTCTACCGGCTACACCCCTGCAAAACTGATGCTGGGCCACAAATTATGTTTACCCATTGACTTGTTAACGGGAAGACCACCTGGTCAGGAGCTGCCTACGGTCACCTCCAGCCATGCAAATCATCTTCAGGAAAGGCTGGGTGAGGTACATCATCAAGTGTGGGGAACCCTTAAGTTTTCAGGAGAGGTGATAAAGTGGAAGTATGATGCCAA
The DNA here is from genome assembly GCA_018397915.1 of Birgus latro. Lineage (NCBI taxonomy): Eukaryota > Metazoa > Arthropoda > Malacostraca > Decapoda > Coenobitidae > Birgus > Birgus latro. The sequence goes on along the minus strand of JAGKTI010000957.1, from coordinate 98,281 downwards.
GGCAAGTGAGGTGAGCTTCAAGGATGGTGACAAAATTTCAAAGTTTGGTTATACAGTCCTCAGCGAAAGAAGATTCACCGAAGCTGCAGAGCCCAAGGGACGTGCCTTACACTGTGTTGGACTGCCTATCAGACATATCGTACCGGATTCGGGGAGGCAGGAAATCTCACCCAAAGGTTGTACATGTGATCTGTCTGAGGCAGTACCATGGGCCAGGCCAGTACAGCTGGGACACCTCCAAGGAACTGTGCTCACCTGCAGCCGGGGATGTTGAGATGGACCACGGAGCTGAAGTACAAGAGGATGGTGATAGTTTCCCGAGGGAAGAAGTGAATCAGGAAGAGGACGCTCCTGGAGGAGTGGATTGTGCGAAGGAGCGGGGACGTCATTGGAAGCGGCATAGGAGAAGAATTTTATCTCTGTATGCTAAATAATCTAGAGTGTTATGAAGTGTAAGGAAATTCTGGATATTTTGGATGTCTCTGATTTGGTAACTGTAGGTGCTGGAGCACACTAGAAGCTACAAATGTAATGCATGGCTATATAAGGAGGTGGAAGAACCTATGGGTGTCAGTTTTTCTTCAGTTCAGTTTGAGTATAGTTCAGTGTCAATTCAGTACAGAGTGTATAGCTCTTGTACTTGAGAAAACAGTGAAGTAAAGTTGGCAATCATTAAGTGTAATCCTTTGGATAATAAAGACAGCGAACTCAAGAAGTCAGTATTTATTTACGATGCCTGAGCTGATCTTGCGTACTGTACACCGAAAGGCTGACCATAAGAAGAACAACTCACTATAAGACAACGTCCTCCCTGTACTGAACTACTGTTGTTGGAGCCTGTGGCAGTGTGGGACGGGGATGTGATAATGATTTAGATGCTTCACAGTTCCCTCTTACTTAAACACCCAATTACAAATTTTATTATCTCCGACGCACAACTCAGTACAGTAACCTCTATAACCCAAAACTTATCTAAGATCACTGAATGGGGAAAAATAATATTGTATCATTTAATGCTAGGAAAACCAGATATATACAGGTTATTAGTAGACAGATCCTGCCTGTTTCCTATATTACCTTCAGTGCTGCTAATATCCCCATCTCTAAAAGTGTCGAAATTCTCGGTGTTTCACTTAACAATACTTTCAGCTGGACCGTTCATATTAGATCACTTGCTAAAACTGCTTCAAAGAAACTTGGATTATTGTACAGTACCTGTAACTTTTTCACGGACGAATAGTTATCTATAATTTACAAGAGTCGTGTGTGCTCTAAGCTGAAATATTGCTCTCCCTTGTGTGTGAGATGGCACTACAAGAACTGGACAAAATTCAGAACAAAGCTGTAAGAATTATTAATAATGGTGCAGTTAAAAAGGAACTACCTCCTCTACAAGTTAGAAGGAATGTTGCCTCCCTTGCATTATTTTACAGACACTTTTATGGCAAATATTCAGACGAAGTTGCATCCATTGTGCCACCTCTCCACGCCTTCCCCTGTGCTACACAGGCATCTGGCAGCGCTTATGACTGGACCATCACTCTGCCATATTGCAGAACTTCTACCTATCAGAATTCTTTTATTCCTCGAATTGCATCCCTTTGGAAATCGCTTCCCCAGAATAGTTCCCCCCAAACTTCAACCTACAGCTGTTCAAGTCCAACACTTATAGTTGCAGGACCCCTGTAATCTGATGAATGGGATTTTTTTTATTTAACTTGTTTTTCCTTCATCTGTTCATCTTGTACTGGTTGAAATCAATGCTAATAATATTTTTATACATTGCCCAGTTATATCTCTTGTTTTTATGCATTTTTACTATGATGTTGTGTATTCTCTACATCGATTCAGTATTTATTTATTTTTCAGTTGAACGATCACACTTGAGGCTAATGGATTACCAGTGAGTTCCTATATATTTTGTGATATTTATCCACACTTCTAAAAGAAAATATCATAGGCAGTTTATAGTTCATTTATCATAAGGGTCCCTATGGGGAGATTTGGCACCACTGTACACGCCCAAGAGGGGAAAACAGACGATGAGGTGCGCGGTTCCCTTCTTTGTTCTGATTCGTCGGGGGTAAATCACAGCTTCCTGCCTGGAGCTTTTCTTCCTTTTACCTCCTATGAGTTAGTGCACCGACTTCTGTTCCCCTACAAGGTATTTTGATTGTATTGTGCCTATGTTAGTAATGTTTTGAAAATGAAATCTACCCTAAAAGTTGTTAGATATGAGAAGAGTACAGAGCCGCTTGTGAGGAGAGGTAGAAAACGACAGATGTCAGCTTCTGACACCCTGGGGTAAGGCAGCCAGTCATGTACACCACTGTGATACTAAAATTTGTGTTATAATTATGAAATAAGGTGACGAATTTTTATCCTGTGCAGTATCATCCTAACATCTAGAGGTTAGGGTGGTCAAAGGGCAGCTGCATTGTCAAATTCCTTAAAATATTCCTATAAACAGTTTTATTTTTTTTCACATTATACTTTTCTTATTACTTTGCTTGAAACTACATGAAAGTTCTAACACCTTCAGGGGAACGAGTGTTGATGCAAGTCTTGGAGCAAGTATGAATATTAAGTCTGGGTCTTTCATCAACCTCCTGCATTACTCTATTACAATAGAAAATTCTCAGAAGCCAAGAATATGGATGCCTCATAAACTGACGGGTCAACGCTACCATGTATATCTTATACCCTTCTACAAATCATAGTGTGGACAACCCTTTATGTTAGGTCCAATTATTATTCTATTTTTAAAATGTATTTATTACTAATAATAGTCTCCAGATATTTCATATATTTATAAACATTCCTTAATTTCAATGTATTGGTCACTTATTATTAATTGTAAGTGGTTTTGGTTGGGTTTTTCCCATCAGTACAGAATGGTGATCAGTACAATCTTGTAAAAAAAAAAAAAAAAGATCCTTGTAACTTGTGCATTTGTGTCGTCGAAGTTAAGTGTATGGGAACTGAAGGATATTGGGCAGTAGCCTACTACAGTTTTTAAACGAATCTTTATCTTTGAAAATTGTTCAAGTGCTCTAATTTTTAAATCCTTCTTAACCTGCCCAGTCCCGACCAATTTTTTACCCAACACACTCTTCAGAACCCAACCAATTTTCAACTTTTTTTTTTTTTTTTTTGCTCAAACTTCCGCTTTTGGTGAGAAACATCGAAAATTCATAGAGAAATCGCCCTTCTTAGCTTATAAATGTTGCTGCAGGTGTCAGTCAGCCTTACGTTTTCCTTCTTTCTCAGGGTACCTGGCTACAAAAAAAAAAAAAAAGAACGAACTATGGAAGGGCTAACTAATTCAAGCCACTATAAATTACGTATTTATTTATTTATTTGGTACAAATTTATGTGTAGTACAAGTCTATATTGGTTTTCACACAATAATATAGGCGATAAAAGCATTGTTCGCTCACCCAAAACACTATCATTTGGCACCTTCCTTTAATACATTATCACCTCATCACTTCTGTTTGTTTCTCCCTCTAGCTTCTTTGTTTCTTTGTCCTCCACATTAGGAATCACTTTCACTGTGAATTTCGTCATTGGAGAGACCGTGGGGGAACATGTCTTTACTGGCCAGGTTACTACTAACATGTGAATTGCCAAGTGTGGGGGAGAGGGGGTCATGTGGGGCCAGGCAGTATCCCCACTTGACAGCAGGTAGAGGAAGCTTTCCCACATATGCCTACCAAAAATCACTCGCGAATCTTGAAAAATGTGCAAACAATGGGCCTAGCAATTGACTGACATACGATGCACATCGGTGGGTCTGAGTGTGTAAAAAAGTGGTGACGTGCATCGTACATCGGTGGGACTGGGTGGGTTTATGTAATCTTTATCGTATCACTGATGTGTTGAGTTTTGCCTCATTTACTTAATTTTAATGCTAAAAATTAGCGAATGTCTTTAAGATACCGATGTAGCATAATGAACTCTGTTATTAAGAAAAATTTTACAGACTGCTTCTCTTGGACTGCCACCAATGCTGAATTAAGGAGAGCGTCCCAGATCCTTGCTAACAATGGATACCCAAATGAAAGATGAGATAATAAGAGGATGAATGGACATATGGTCCAACAACCACCACAAGAAGAAGCTCCTCGGAACACTGACCTCTGTTACAGAAACTTTGTCATTGTAATGCAAGGATGATAAGAAGGCTCTGAAGAATATAATACATAATATTGTGAAATCCACTGATCCTGACACACAACTGAAACTTATCATTTGTTGCAAAGCAAGACGAACCTCCAACCACATCATGAGAAACAGTTGCCTCCCACTGACAAATCCACTTTAAGATGTGAAGCTATCAGTGTGCATGCAACATTGGTGACTGCAGTCGCCTAAATTCTCAATATATACAGGCTTCACCACTATCACCTTGTCCAAGAGGACAACTCACCCACAGGACGGTGCAATCCAATGCCACAGCAAAAGAATTCGTGGTCTTGCCTTAACCATATAACAACCTTAAGACCAAACTATTATCCTGCATAAAGAACCTGGCAGGAAGAGGCTAAGGATGACAGAAAGTATTCATATCTGTACCAGATAACCTACCATAAACATACAGTTGCCAGAATATTCTCCCTCATCAAGCAGCGGACATAAGGGGTGCTATGGTTGAACCAGTGTTGCATACTATAAAGTATACTTGCACCCAGTCGGCTTGCGTGGGCCAATTACACTTGGTTCACAGACTACACACACATCCAAAGCTACTCCAACACAACAATCACACTTACGAGCACTTCTCACCCTACATACAAACTCTGCAGAGCACCACATGTTGGTGAAGTGGAGCCTGATACACCAGAAAGAAAGAAAACCTCATGGTGTTATTGACTGGCTGAGCACCCTCAGGTGTGCTTTGTACTCTGAGTAACTGCCATCCCTCATCACATGATTCAGCAATGAGGCATAAATGACAAACTTGTCACCAACCTTCACTGCAGATTACCTGGGCAGTAACGACTCTAGGAGCTGCCTGGAACCACTGTCTGACTCTCTCCTTCTTCATGTCCGCAACATTCGCGGCCTTTCCTCTAACTTTCGCTCTGTTGAGCACCACCTCTCCTCCTCTAAACCTCACCTTCTCTTCCTCACTGAGACTCAGCTGTCTGAGGGAAATGACAGCAAACCCTTGTCTGTATCCTCCTACTTTCTCTATACTCATTTCAAAGTCAAAGGTGGCTGTTGTGTATATGTACACAACGATCTATCTTGCTCTCATGTTCCTGACCTTGATTCTTCTGAATTCTCTACTCTTTGGCTTCGGCTTTCCTGTCATTCTCTAAATATATCTGTTATGTTTACATATCTCTTAATTCTATTGACTATCAAAAATTCTTTGACTATCTTACTTCTATTATGGAACACATTCTGTTCATTTCTCCTTTCTCTGAAATCTCCATACTAGGAGATCAATGTTCACCACCACCTTTGGCTCTCCTCTCCTTTCACTGATCCACCTGGTGAACAAGCCTACATCTTTTCTATCCTTAATGACCTAGAGCAGCTTGTACAGCACCCTATCTGTATCCCTGACCGCCTTGGAGAGAGTTCCAACTTACCTGACCTCTTCCTAACAACTAATCCTTCTGCTTAAACTGTTAATCTTTTCTCTCCCTTGGGCTCCTCCGATCATAACCTTATTATCTTAATCTGCCCTTTCGCTCAGGTACAGCCTGTGGACCCTCCAAAGAAACGCCGTCTGTGGCACTTTGGAGCTGCGGATTGGGAGGCCCTCAGGCAGTACTTCTTTGATTTTCCCTAGAATAATTATTGTTTCCATGGCTGGGAGCCATCTGAGTGTTCCTTGCGCATTATGGAGGTTATTCTCTTGGGCATGGAAGAATACATTCCTTTCTCATATCCTTTGACTAATGCAAGAAAGCCTTGGTTTAATCACGCTTGTTCTAATGCTGTCCACAACAAGGAGAGGGCCTATAAAAGGTACCGGAGCCAACCCACCCCTGAATCACACCTTTTTCATATTTCTGCCCGAATCGTGCTGAGTCTGTTCTTTGCTCTGCTATAAATAATTTCATTCGTGCTAAATGTTCCCAACTCTCCAACTCGAATTCTTCTCACTCCTTCTGCACCTTGCCAAAAACCTTTCTAACAATTTTCCCTCATCCTTCCCTCCTCTTTTCTACTCTGATGGCTCTGTAGCTATTTCTTCTACTGATAAAGCAGATCTCTTTGCTCAGACATTCTCCTCCAATTCCACCTTAGACGATTCCGGTGCTGTTCCTCCGTCACTTCCGCCCTCTGACTTCCTTATGGCTGACATCAAAATTCCTTCAGCTGATATATTTTCTGCCATCACTGGCCTCAGTACTAGCAAGGCATATGGGCCTGTGCTTCTGTGCCTACAATCTGCCTAGGTAAACTCTTTCGCCTTTGTCTATCAACTTGTACCTTTCCTTCTTGTTGGAAGTTTGCTCTCATTCAGCCAGTCCCAAAGAAGGGTGACCATTCCCAACCCTCTAACTATCGTCCAGTTGCTTTAACATCCTGTGTCTCAAAAGTTTTCGAATCAGTTCTTAACAGAAAAATCTTAAAGCATCTTTCCTGTCACAACCTTCTTTCTGCTCGTCAGTATGGGTTCCGTCAGGGATGCGCCACTGGCGATCCTCCCACCTACCTTTCAGACTCCTGGTCATCCTCCTTTCGGGACTTTGGTGAAAGCTTTGCCATTGCACTTGACATCTCAAAGGCTTTCAATCGAGTCTGGCATAAATCTTTAATTTCCAAACTGCCGTCTTACGGTTTCTATCCTTCTATCTGTGCCTTCATCTCTAGCTTCCTTTCTGGTCATTATATAGCCGCTGTTGTAAACGGCCATCGTTCTTCTCCTAGATTTATCAACAGTGGTGTTCCTCAGAGCTCTGTCCTATCACCAACGCTCTTCCTTTTATTCATGAGTGACCTTCTAAGCTGTACATCTAACCCTATCCACTTATACGCTGATGACTCCATCCTTCACCTTTCCATTCGGTTCCCACAATGTCCATCTCAGCAGTTACTTCAACAAAAAAGGGATGAGGCTATGGCACACCTAATGTCTGACTTAGCTCGTATCCCTGATTGGGGTTAAAATAATCTTGTTGTTTTTAATGCATCAAAGACTCAGTTCTTACACCTATCAACCAGACAAAATCTCCCACAGGATTACCCACTCATGTTTAATAATGTCCAGCTCAGTCCTGCATCACCTTTGACAATGCTTGGGGTTTCATTCACTCAGGATTTATCTTCGAAAGAACATTACATCTCTTGTGAGATCTGCTTCCAAGAGATTAGGTGTGCTAAACCGTCTCTGAATTTTCTTTACCCCCGCACAGTTGTTGACTCTGTACACGGGTTTTATTGGCCCCTTTATGGAGTACAACTCTCATGTGTGGGGAGGCTTCCCACATGCAGCTCTTCTCAATAGGGTGGAGTCAAAGGCTTTTCGTCTCATTAACTCTCCTCCTCTTACTGATTCCCTTCAACCTCTGTCTCTTCGCCGCACTGTTGCATCTTTATCTCTTTTCTACCGCTACTTCAACGGTCAGTGTTCCTCTGAGCTGTCTGCTTGCATCCCTCCACCTCTTCAACGAGCACGTAGCACCTGTCTAGCAACAAACTGTTACACAGAAGGCAAAGAGAAATTAAATTAAGGTTGCTAGTGAATCGAAAGAAAACCCCAAGGGTTTTTATCAAATGTACCGGACGAAAAATAAAGATAGGATAGGACCACTCAGAACAAAATCAGGTATCATTACCAGTGAAGATAAAGAAATGTGCTCCATCATAAATAGTTATTTCATAACAGTATTCACCAAGGAAAATCTAGACCTGGTCCCTCAAGCAGCAAATATTTACGATGATAATACGGAAAATATTCTTAGTGAAATAAACATTAGTAAGGAGGACGTATTGAAAGAAATTAATTAAAAATCAAAAATCGCAAGGTCCAGACGATATATATGCAAAAGTTATCAAAGAAACCAAAGAAGAATTATGTCAGCCACTTTTAACGGTATTTAATGACTTTATTTCAGGAGAAGTTCCCGAGGCGTGGAAGACCGCAAACGTAGTGCCCATTTTTAAAAAGGGTGATAAAGCAGCAGCGTCGAATTATCGTCCGATAAGTCTAACGTCAATAGTAGAAAAAATATTAGAGTCAATTTTGGCCAATAAGATTAGAGAACACTTAGAAAGATTTAATCTTATAAATGAAAGTCAGCACGGATTCAGGCAAGGACGATCCTACCTCACAAACTTGTTGTCAATCTTCTCTGAGGTCTATGAGGCAGTAGATAGCGATAAACCTTACGATATTATTTATCTGGACTTCAGTAAAGCTTTTGTTAGGGTCCCACACGAAAGGTTAGTTAGAAAGGTTCGAGCACACGGTATTGACGGCGATGTCTTAAAATGGCTAGAATCCAGGCTGAAAGGACGAAAGCAGAGAGTATTAATAAATGGAACTAAGTCGGATTGGGGATTAGTAACTAGCGGTGTACCACAGGGTTCAGTACTCAGTCCCTCATTATTTATTATACATACAGTATAAATGTTCTAGACTTAGGAATCACTAGCAGTATCAGCAAATCTGCCGATGATACAAAAATAGGGCATATCATTAACTCGACTGATGATTGCCATAACTTTCAAAATGACCTCGATATACAGGGTGTCCATAAAGTCTCTTTACAATTTAAAAATATTACAAAGGCAATTGATGAGATATCTTAATCAGATTTGTTCTATGTACTCAGTGGTTATAAAAGTTTTTAATCATATTACATTTGTGAATTTCAGGTACCCTGTTGATGAAAGATGTTGAGTTAAGGTACTGTTAAATGAACCTCTTTGTAAAGAGACTTTATGGACACCCTGTATTATCCAGATGGTCTAAAACTTGGCAAATGGAATTTAACGTTGAAAAATGTAAAGTACTTAACGTAGGCAAGACCGCTGGAGATACTAAATACAGCTTAGATAACAAAGAAATTAGTAAATCGGAATGCGAGAGAGATCTAGAAGTCATGGTTAGTAACGATCTCAAACCAAGGCAACAGTGTATTAATGCGAGAAATAAAGCAAATAGGGTCCTAGGATTTATTTCGAGAAGCGTGAGCAATAGGTCATCAAAAGTAATACTGCAACTTTATCTAGCATTAGTAAGGCCACATTTAGACTACGCAGTACAATTTTGGTGTCCTTACTATGGAACGGATATTAACTCGTTAGCAAATGTACAGAGAAGAATGACAAAAATGATACATGATGTTCGAAACCTGTCATACGAAGACAGACTGAAAAGACTAAATCTGCACTCACTAGAGAGATGTAGAGTAAGGGGAGACTTAATTGAGGTGTTTAAGTGGATGAAGGGTATAAACAAGGGAGATATTAGCAAGGTACTTAAAGTGAGCATACAGGATAGAACTAGAAGTAATGGTTTCAAACTAGAAAAATTCCGTTTCAGTAAGGAAATAGGTAGAAATTGGTTTGGTAATAGAGTAGTACACGAATGGAATAAGCTTCCTAGTAAAGTAGTTGCTGCCCCTTTCATTGTGAGTTTCAAGCATAGGCTAGATAAGCATATGACAAATAAGGGGTGGGTATAGAAAAAGAAAAAAATCTTATAACCAATACTAATTCATACTTTTTCCTTTTCAGGTTACACTATGATAGTCTTTATTCTCCTTTCACACTTTCCTATAAAATGTCCACGCCAGTTTTTCTATGCTGCGTGGTGTTCCTTCTGACTTTTTCCTGCCGGCTTCGGCTGGAAGGTTTGGAGGGCGGGGGAGAGCCTTCTTCTTTGCTGTCCTTGTCTCATCCTAGTAGTTCAATTACTCTTCTAGGAGCTGCCTAGCACGGGTCAATTGGCCTACTGCAGTTATCCTCTTTTCTTATGTTCTTTTCTGTCCAACTCTCTAATGCAAGAGTTAACCGTTACTCCCAGTCCTTCATTTATGGAACTGGTCAACTCTCAAACTGTCTTCCTCTGTCTGTATTCCCTACTTCCTATGATCTCCAGTCTTTCAAACGCAGTGTGTCCAGGCATCTCGAAATGATTGGATCTTGAATTTGGCTCTCTTTCATATTGTTTTTGTTTTTTTCTTGGAAGGAACAGTATGCGGGCCCATGGCCTTTGATTCCTTCTTCCTTGCATTAAAAAAAAAAAAAAAAAAAAGATTAAGAGCCCATCTGACAACAGTGAACTTCTCCCACCATCACAGTACGGGTTCAGAGAAAGAAGGGGAACAACCACAGTTATAGCTCCCGTGCCATTTATAAAACTGCGGCATGTAGGGTGGCCAACAGAGAACATGTGTGTTTCCTGCGTGATGTCTCCAATGCGTCTGATAAGGTGTGGCACCTAAGCATAAACTACAAGATTCTTCAGAGCAAACTACCTTCCGGGATTTTCAGAAAGAATTTTGTGAAATTCCCTTGATAACAGGACAGCATAAATAATGAGAAACAAACTGGACCGGGAATTCCTGCTTACGAGCAGAGTTCCACAAAGTAGTGTTTTATCAGCTACCTTACATACTGTTTGCACTTTAAGATATACTATTTGGCATCTGTATACATGTCAAGTATACTGATGGCATAACACAAATAATTTCTTATGAGGGCAAATCTAGACATTTTATGGGGCAGAATATCGCCAGGGAAATTACGTAATTCAATAAATTTGAGGAGTGGAAAATTAGACCAACTCCAATAGATTTAGTGTAATACCACTGAAGATGTTATTGTATAGGGAGAGCCACTTGATTTTAAAACGAGAGCAATATTCTGGGACTTAAGCTTACTAAATCCAGAATAATAAAGCACATTACAGATTTAACCCGGAGGGGTATGTAAGCCTTATCTCAACTACACTTAGTAAAGAAATACATAATGCCAATAGTACCCACTATTACTACTGGTTACTGATGGTAAAACACAAAAAATGAGATCACAGGAAGTCCAGAATGTTGCACTGTGGTTTGCATATAATGAACATTATTTGTATACTTTAACAAGAGAGCAAATGCACACGCTGGGAAAAATTAAGGCTATCTGTTAATTATATAAGAGAGAGAAGAAAATATTTATGAAGCTGGATGCCTAATGCGTGGCCCCACGTATGAACAAGATGGTCACGGTATATCGTTGTTTCTCGCTAGGAAGGCCGTAGAGGGACCCTCGTTACATCCTGTTTTGGTTAATTAGTGTTGTGAATGCCAGCTCCCTCGACCTCACTCGCTTCCTAATAAGGTCGAGGGATGGGTTGCTGAGGCTGGCTGAGTTTGGATGGATAGATGAATTACTGACGGATGATAGGCGTTGTCTGGCACTGAGTAATGTGTAAATGACCAAAATACGATATGGCTGTACCAGAATGAGAATGAACGACAGGACGGGTGTGGGTGGAGTGGGTTTGGTGAATGAGATGATATAATTTGAATGACGGGTTGTTTGTGAGCATGGCTGTCTGTCATGTTTAAATAATACAAGTATGTTTGACTTCAGCAGAAGGAATCTGTGTTAACGTATGGAATTAAATACCTAACAATAGGACTGTGAGAAGCTTGTGAGTGGACAGTTGCAGGGGATGCGGTCGTAATGAAGTTGTTGGCTATAGTACACAGCATTAGCATATTAAACATTACCACTCCTATAGTGGCGGGCTTTGCATATTTCTGTCTTTTTTGTGTTAGCCTACCCTCTCTTTTTTCTTTTATTATTTTTTTCGGTCTTTGTATTAGCCTACCCTCTCTTTTTTCTTTTATTATTTTTTATCTTAATAAGCTTCTCTTGCTTGTCTAGTATTTTAGGTGGTTTGAATTTTACAGATACGAATGACTAAATAAAGGGAGGAAGAGAGGAATAAGTATTCGAAATTGAATGAAGTTTATCTACTGCATCACTAATATGACTGCGTCGAACGAATGAGGGATTGTATCAGACTTTTTTTTTTTTACACATGAGGCTAATAACAATTATCATGCATTATGAAGTAATTAAGAGGATAAAGAAATAAAAATTTAGGAGTGTAAATAATCTTGAACTATGAAGCAACTTTTTACATTTTAGAACAACTAATTAGCCTGACTGCTATGAAAGTGGAAAGAGCGGTCGTGGATCGTTCAGTTGGCACTACAATTCGAGTAAGAGCCGAGGCAGGGCGCTCGGCTTGTTTAATTGAGCTCACAGAAACGAACAATGAAATAATAGCAAGGTGGATCAACCCACCATCTTTATTCTCTCTTGCTTTTCTTTCAGTTAACTATTCTTTGTCGTCTTCTTTACTAAGAAACATGCCAGCTTCACCTTGTATTTGTAACCCTCATTCAAGCTTGAGCATTCTACCAAGAAGTATCTCCTGAAGATGGCCTATTGATGGCCAGAAGACGTCTCGAGAAAGCAAAATGGTATTTGGTGACTTACTCTAATATTCTTAGCAACGAACATCGTATCCTCGTCAGAAACATTGCGAAAACCATATGTAAACTGAATAATGCTGTCACAGCTGTAGACTTCAATAAACATACTGTATACAGTATTTTAAATGGTCTCCTTCGAATATATATATATATATTGTCACGAATTTTCTACATTGTAAAATCACATTAGTTAAATCGTGACATCCTGTGATTTTGAGGAGCAAATTAATATGTACGATAAATTTTAGTTGTCGGGCTTTGCTCCGGGCCAATTGCGCATGCGCCAAGCTCCCACCCGCGCCGCGTCGAGATTCAAATCAATCTGGTCTTAGTCACGGAAAGATTGGGTCGTACGCCTCTAGAGGCTCGAGTGAATTCTTTATTTCAGATCTCGGCTTGAATCGGCGTGTCTTCCCTAGTTCCCACCTTGTTGGTGATCGACTGCAGTACAGTCTCATCCATACCGATCAGTATTTTCTGGGTTTTTCCTAGGCTAAGCTTTTTGAAATATTTAGCCGTTATCTGAGTGTCTGAGCGAGTGAGTGCATTCCTTTACTTGATTTAAATTTCATGTAACGTAAATTCATTTCTTTGTAATTTATAAATTCACAGTTCTTTTCTTGAGCTTTGTTAAAGTTTATTAACTGTGTTTGATTACTCCACTCTATTATTTAATACAGTTTGCTACTCTGCGTTAGCACAACTTTTGAATTAAATCACGGCCGGTACTTAGGCCAGCTTTGNATTGTTGGGGGGGGAGAAGAAACTTTCTCGTAGGCCAACGGTACAATATTGCAGCCCAATAGAGCGTCTAGTTCTCTGCTGCGTGCCGTTGAGGAAGTTTGTAATTCTCGACCCTAGAGAATTGACATAGCACACTCAGCTATACATTGTATACCAATTATACAATATTTCATTATTTCTTGGGAATACTTAAATTTCCCCTGACATCTGGCGACACGCCAGAGTAAAACTCTCATTTTCCCCTGACATATATATTCCGTCCTCCACTCACTACTTTCGCTCACTGTCCGTTCACTGACTGACTGTCACTCACTTACTCTGCGTGATTACTCCTTCCTTCACTTTCACAGTCTGACTCACTGTCACTGAATCTGTCATAGTACATCTGCCACTGACTCACTGACGTCACTGTCCCCTGTCTCACTGTTCACTGACTGTCCGTAAGGGCGCGTCCACACGTGTACTGGAACAAGTGCTGGCAACATGTAAACAACACAATACCGAACAAGATGCAAACATGCTGGGTACAGCAGCGTCCAGATAATGTTGGCAACATCATGATGAAGTCTCAGCAGCCTCATATGAACAGTGGACACACTTATCACCTCTGCTGCTGCAGGTTTGAAGCGCACTGTAACATCTTTGCATACATCTGTCCAGTTACTGCTGCATACATGTATCCCAACATGTTGCCAGTTGTGTTGTCTACACATGTTCGAGTACGTGCGGACGCGCCCTTACTGACTCTTAACTCTCACGTCTTACTGACTCTTGGCCACTAAACTGCCACTGTCATGCATAAACTCGCTGTTTGTTACCGACTAAAACTGAACTGAGCTAAACTCTCTCTGTGACCACCGCACACTCACTCACTTCGTTACTCTTTGGCTAACTGCCAAGAAGAGAGTCCCCCCACTATACCTCCAGCAGAGCCCCGAATATTCTAAAGCCTAAGAGAGAACTCACATTTTCTCATGAAATAATGCATATTCCAAGGCTTAGGAAACAACTCTTATTTTCCCACACAATAATGCATTTAATTTAACAATGCATAATAACATTGATGACAAGAACTAAAATCAAAGGTAAGAGAGAAAGTACACAAAACAGACATGCCAAAATCTCCAGAATGTTCCTCACATCTCCAGATATAAACATTAACCCATTCCTTCGGCATAACACTTGATTTCTAGAACGTTCCTCACATCTCCAGATATAAACCAATAACCTAAACCACAGATAACATGAACACTGGATTGGACACTGATTCCCCGATTTGCAGTAATGACCCCAAGACCTAAAAATGATCCTTCGCATTCTGTCCTCATTATCTTGGCTTGTAGTCAACAGAAGTGAAATAAAAATAACTGTTGCACAAAAACAAATGTATCTTTACACAAATATTTCAATAAGAGGAATTGAATGTCACTGTACAATACATGGCATGTCAACTCTTTTTCACACCTGTTACCTTGCGCCGCTTATCTTTACTTTGTGACCTTCAAACTTCACCATACTGAGGAGCATTCAAGCAAAAATAGACTTAATTTGAAAACACAATTGGGAAAATTATTATCAGGTAAGCTACAAAGATTATTCCAGCAACAGAATATCAACTGTTAGAGAATCTTTGTAAGCAATTTGATGAAAATGTTTGGTACTGTTTCGTGCAATGTTTCTGCATCAACCCCCATGGCCCAGATTGGTGACTAGTCAGCAAGTCATTGATGTGGTGCACAACAGATACACATTAAATAGAGAGATCGCTAAGAAATTACAAAAGACAAAACTGACCCAAACCAGTTTTAAAGTTAGCTTTCATGAGGTCTCATAGCCAAAGCTGCAAGTGTGCCTTACAGGGGGAAAACAAATAGTGTAGGTCCTGAGCTGGGTGATGTAACTTTTAGGGCAGTGCCGATGAAAGTGTAGGCAAACTATTCATATGATCATGAACACATTGTGCCTTCAGTTACCAGCCTAACATGCTTCTCACCTAGTCCACAGATATTCAAGGAGGCTTTCTTACACACACGTTGCTCATTATTATTATACTTGATTGTATAAGTCACAGTATCACTGTCTGGGACTTTGCAGGTGTGCTGGTACAGTATTTGGTTACTGAGTGATTGCCGGTACAGTAAGCCGTTTATTTTAGTCAGCAAGACCCAAGCGATTTTCTACCTCTGCCTCAATTACAGGCCTTGTCAGCTTCTCAAAGCATCCATTATTACATTCAGGCCCTATTTTACGCTGTGAGACATTTTCCTCAGTGCCATGGCTGACGAATGCCTTACAGAATTACATACCTTCACTTTGTCGACTTTACTTTCTCTTCTCATTCGGACATTCCTCGCTATTTTTCTTACGTTGGAATGTTTCTGATACCACAACTCCTATCTCCTCATCTTCCTCATGCAGACACATTGTTGCTGCCACTCATAATGCCTATTATTGTCGTTAAGTCAGTAAATAATCGTAAAAACACTGGAAGATACACTCCCTACTGCAAGCTTAGCCGCCAAACTGAATGTAGATTGCAATTTTGTAAACATTCTTAACATTGCATGGATGGAACACTCTGATTGGTCTGCTGATCATAAAAGCGTGGTGATTGGCTCCCGGACTGAAAGCTGCTCAATCATTGGAAAATGCCAGAGGGAGGGAGCATACTGATCAGAAGAAAGCTGCAGTCAATGGGATTTTCAACCATAATGGTTGATTCATCCTCAGATCATGTAGGGATGGGGGAAGACAATGCTGTACTGCTCTGGGACCATTCCTGAAGTGGCGAGAGCGCGCGGCTGGGGAGTGTCCAATCCAGTTCATGTTATCTGTGCCTAAAGCTACTGGCATAACACTGGCTCTCCCTCAAAACTGTACTACTGGCATAATACTGGTTGTCCCTCAAAACCGTACTACTGGCACAACACTGGCTCTCCCTCAAAACTGTACTACTGGCACAACACTGGCTCTCCCTCAAAACTACTACTGGCACAACACTGGCTCTCCCTCAAAACTGTACTACTGGCACAACACTGGCTCTCCCTCAAAACTGTACTACTGGCACAACACTGGCTCTCCCTCAAAAGTGTGTTTTCCCCAACAAAACCACCTATTTCTACCTATATACAATTATATACAGCATAAAACTCCAGACTAGCTGGTTGTCGCCGTCACCTCTCCTGTCTAGGTCCCTTGGCATGAAGATGTGGAACACTGGTCGACAAAATTTAAAGAGCGTTATGGTTCCAGTATATTTTTAGGTGATTCTGGGCAACATGAACCTGTAAATTTCGAATATGATATCCAATTTCCGCAAGCATGTCAAGCTTTCGAGAACCATTATACCACAGGAAAATCCGATCGTGTGTTGGAAAATCAGTCTCTACTCCAATCATACATTTAGATATACCTTGCAAAGTTGCATTCAGCTAGTAACTGTGGCAGTTATATAAGTTTCAATTAAGTACCTGAACCACAAAATATTTAGCACCTCAAAGTGAATCGGATACAGCCGAAAGTTCGTGTAAAATTTTCCCGCCATCAAGCAGATGAGATTTTTTTTTTTTTTTACACTAATGTACGCAATGGTAATCTTATATTTGCTATTATTCCATTTCAGCTTTCCTTTTCTGTTACAGTGCCTTGATCTGTGCTGGCAAGAAATGAAGTACCGCAACTATGACTGCATCAGACTCTTTTTGCTGCATCTGCGGATTCTTTACATCTGAAAGCCTGAAGAAACCAATTACAAGGAAAATTAAAGGTACTTACTAACATTACTTCAAAATGTCCTGATGGTAATCAAGACAAGAAATGGACACACCATATGGTATGCAAGCTCGGTGTAAACCACATGAAACGACCATCAGGTTTGCCTTTTGCTTTACCAATGGTTTGGCGCCAGCCAAATGATCATTGTCCTGACTGCTAATTTTTCCTCACTAACACCAAAGGGATTTCAGTGAAATCTCCGTCCAAGATCAGGTATCCTTACGTACCTTCTCTAAGGCAATCACTCCATGGCCATGAGCTTCCAGTTCCAGATCCTCCATTAAGTACTACAAGTGAACCAGAATCTAGTGAGGAGTGTTGCATGGATCCCGACTTTCAAGAAGATTTAGAGAGCAAGGAGCCACACCTCATCAGTCAGGTAGAGCTGCATGACCTTAGACCTTAACTCCCCCAAGGAGAAAATTATTTTCTTGGATCTCGACTCAAGCAATGGAACATGCTACAAGGTGGAGTTTGTACCACCACCTTCCTTCATAGACATGAAAAGCTCTCACTTTACTTCAAGATGGATGACATGCATCGTTACTGGTATGATATATCGTTAATCAAAAAGGGAAATGGCGGTTGTTCATAGATTCTGGGAATAATGCACTGAAGGCAGTCCTTCTCCATAATGGAAATGAGCTCCCTTCTGTTCTAATTGCACATCCCCGTGGAATGAATGAAAGTTATGAAACTATGAGTACCCTGTTGACCGCTATTGACTACAAAACACATGAATGGAGCATCTGTGGGGACCTGAAAGTGATCTGCTTGCTCCTAGGACTTTAGCAAGGTTACATAAAGCACGTGTGTTTTCTCTGTTCATGGGACGGCAGAGCAGACGCTAAGCATTACACACAAAAGGAATGCCAGTGTGACCGATAGATATGACTGGAAGGTTCAACTGTCTTAACAAACCTCTTGTTGACCCTGAGAAGGTATTCTTGCCTCCACTTCACTTGAAACTTTGATGAACGTGGTGAAGGTCATGGATCAAGATGATGCTGGCTTTCACTGCTTGCTAACGAAGTTCCAAGGCATTGTATCTGAGGCCAAAGTAAAGGCAGTCTATTAAAATGGTCCCTCAAATTCATCTTATACCCAACGATCAGGATTTTGTAAAGAGCTTATCTGAGCTGGAAAAGGCTGCTTGGGAGAGCTTCATGGTTCTTACCAAGAATTACGTAGGAAATTTTCGAGCATCGAATTATGAGGAGCTTGTGGACAAGATGTTGAAGGGTTACTCTGCACTCGATGCTCGAATGTCACTCAAGATACTCGTAAATTTCTTCCATTCTCGTTTGGACTTCTTTCTGTTTATTCTTGGCAATGTTAGTGATAAACGTGGCGAAAGGTTTCACCACGAAATTGTCATAATGGAAAGCCGATATCAAGGACGATTCAATCCAAACACGACGAGCGACTCTTGCTGGATTTTACAGCGTGAGAGTAATTGCTCCAACAAACGCAAAATGCAGAGGCACTTCTATGGTGCAAAGTCCATGTAATAATTTTTTTTTGTATATATATATATATATATATATATATATATATATATATATATATATAGAGGTTTGTGTTTAGTGTATGATCTAAATTAAAGACTAAGTATACTATTTTTTGTAACATTATATAGACTTATTGACATTTATTTGACGAATTTGCATGTTTCATGGAATTTTACCTCACTTATGATGTATGATGTCAAGGCAACGTGATAGCCAACTTTGAGTGTCAGTTTAGAAATTGGGGTTAAATTAGAAACAGGTGAGAATAAGTCAGAACTATTTTAGCTGTTGACTAGTGTTGTCTGTGCTATCAGTGGACTCAGTCTATCTCCTGGGCCCTCCTTTCATCTCTGGTGTCCAACAGGTCTTCAGCTCCACTTCAAGTGCATTTCCCAGGTCCAGGTCTACTGTACAAGACACACCAACGCACTCCACCAAGAGCCTCTTCAGCTGCACTGTCTGTGGTGTCTCCAAACACTGGGTATTCCTGGCAAAGTAGTCGGATAATTCTTCCTGTGGCTTAATAATCCTCTTACTTCCATTGCTTGGTGGCTCCTGATCACCTCCTTGGAACAACCCCACAACTGTGTCCCGATGTATCTTATTAGAACAATGTGAAAAGTTGGCTGTGACAATGGGTACTTCCTCCGTAGGGTCAACTTAGGTCCTGACCACTATCACTCCCTCTTCTATCATGCCATGGCTCCTGTACCACATCAGTCACAAGGCGGTGTGTAGCACGTCATAGATCTTGCAGGGCAGCAGCATCTCTGTCTCAAGGGGGACAACTGTAGTTCATCTAGTCGTCACTAGTAGACTTCAATGCCCCATAACCCTCAGTGGAACACTTCTTCCTCCTAGACGCAAGTGCATTGAGTGTAGGTCGAGCAGGCAGTGGCAGGACACCAGGCAGTCGAAACCCAAGATGCAGGGGTCCCCGATGTTGGCAACACACACAGCCAGAGTCTCTTCCTTTCTTCCTGCCACACTCACTTGTCTCCCAGGCCCAGTGCAGTGCCCTGTAGCTCCTCACAGCCGTTGTGAAGTCTTTGAAAGCTGGTTATGACCCACCACTTCCAGCTGCCTCTCTGACCCTGTGTCACTGACCATTAGGCATGCTACTCCCTCAATCTCACCATCCCCCTCCTGCACAAATGTCACTGGCACCTAAGGGGTGTTCTGGGTGCTGACTCTCATCCTAACACTGTTCAAAGTCTCTGGCCCTGTTACTCACTTCCTGTATTCCACTTTTCACAATATCCTCCATTATACAGGAACCCTATTTCCTCACTTCTCTTACCTGGTGGCATATTCTCTCTACCTCACTATATACCACCCTTTTGTTCTTGCTTCAGTTTCCCGGTCCCATCCTGCAGCTCCTCATAGCTGACAAAGCTCCTGTCTGTGCCCACTTAGCAGGTCCTCTAGTCTTGTGTAGTGTTGTGCTTGGGCTTCTTTTCACTCTTCTTGCTGTGCTGTCAACAGTGTAAGTACATCTTCCTTTTGTTCTTCTTGCTGTGCTTCTAGAGATCATACTCTTCATAATGTTTCTTTGGTTCTTCATAATCTTTCTTTGGTTCTTCACAATATTTCATTTCTTCTTCATAGTATTTCTTTTGTTAGTCATAATGTTTCTTTAGTTCATGAAATTTCTTTCGGTCTTCTTCCTCTGCTTCTTCATATTTCTTTTGTTTTTCTTATTTCTTTGCTCATCTTGATGTGCTCTATACAGTACGAATATAGGCTATCTGTCAAAGATACGTCCACCATTTTGTGAGCTTGTCCATGCATCTCCATCTCTCAAGACGTATCCCAACTCTGGACACCAATTAGTTACCACCATAGAGGTTTTTAGATACGTGGAGAACAATGCGTATACAAGCCAGATGGTTAAACAAGGCTGCTGAACGTTTCAGTGTTTATTCCTTGGCATAGCTGAGCTACACTTGCAAAACGCTGTGACTTACTACTAACTGCTCACTGTCCGTTCACTGGCTGACTGTTACACACTGACTCTTTGACTGACTGTTCTGTTCTTTACCAATTAGCTTTCACTCTCAGATTCACTGTCACACTTTTTGTCACAGTCCGTCTGCCACTGACTTTATCACTGTTCACTGACTGTCCGTTACTCGCTGCCTGACTGACTCTTGCCCACTAAACTGCCACTGCCACACACAGACTCACTCAGTCCATTATTGACTAAAATTAAACTGGATTAACTCTCCCACTGTCAGTCTCACTGTCACACACTCAGTCAGTTACTCTCCGGCAAACTGCCAACAAACGAGATGGATCCTATTAAATACCCCAGTCCTCCAGCAGAGCCCCGAATATCTGCAGCCTAAGAAAGAATTCACATTTTCTCATGCATTTATGCATATGCTAGAGCCTTGGAAACAACTCACATTTTTCCAACACAGTAATGCATGTAAATTAGCAATGGACAATAACAACAATGATGAGAACTAATTCCCAAGGGAAGAAAGTAGACAAAACAGTTATGGTGAAATGTCCAGCGTGTTCCTCACATCTCCAGATATAAACATTAACCTAATCCTACAGCATAACACTTAATATCTAGAATGTTCCTCATGTAATATGCAACACTTTGGTGAGAGAAACTCTTTGCTCTGGTAGATATTTAAGGAGTTTATTGCGAACTGTTACACCACAGTCTTGTCCTCTAGAGTGACGCCCCAGGACTGGCTCCTTCTGCCCAGCCCGCAGC
>JAGKTI010000957.1:32177-63865 GCA_018397915.1 Birgus latro | reverse complement strand
TCTCCCTCTCTCTCTCTCTTGGACTGTAGATATGCAACCCTCCCTCCCCCGTCTCTCTCTCTCTCTCTCTCTCTCTCTCTCTGAGAGACATGAAACCCCATGGAAATGCCCTGCCACATTTTCCGAGTAATATAAGATGTGAAGTATTATCAATGAAAAAATGAATAAATAAATAAGGTATGCAAGAGCTGTGCATGAAAATTAATACATCCACCCTTACCCACGAATATATATCAATCAATCGAGGCAGTTTTTCAATGTCATCAGTCTCAACACTAAAGAATATAATCTGTGTGTGTGTGTATATATATATATATATATATATATATATATATATATATTGTGTGTGATGTTTAAACCTCAAAGCGTATTAGATTATTGGTGGTATAATATGTATATGTACAATATTTAATGAAAGCTGAATTAGAAGTACTGTTTTAAGTTAAAATAATTAGGACTTATTGAGGTTGTCTTAAATATTCCTTGCTTAAGTTCAATATGCTTCTCATTTGTACAGATATTGACAGGTGTGTTCTTACCTGATTGTTCTTAACTAATTGTGTATTTACAGGAATGAGTCAAGCTCGTACTGTCCTGTGTATTAAATCGCTTTTATCATACATATCCTTAAATTTATGAATAGCTTTCGCTCACACTATTTCATTCGGTAGTGCATTCCACTGATTCTGCCTATTTGGGAAACTAAATTTCCTTACATTTTTATTGCCTCTTTTTTTATGTAGTTTTTGCAGTGTCCTCTTGCTGATGCTTCCCCATAGGTTATATACCCTTTTATGTCTATTTCCTCTTTCCCTGAGATGCATTTATATAGCATAATCATGACTCCTCTTTTCCCTGTCTCCTGTAGTGTTGGTAGATTCATTTTTTCTAGTCTTTCTTCGTAGCTTAGATCCCTTAACCCGCCGAGTCCCATCAACATACAGTGTACGTCGCTACTTTTTTCCGTGGACAGACCCAACGACGTACATCGTACGTCACGCAATTGCAAGGGCTATTGTGTGCACATTTTTCAACATTCGCGGGTGATTTTTGGTAGGCATATGTGGGAGACCTTCCTCTACCTGCTGTCAAGCGGGGATACTGCCTGGCCGGCTGGCCCCTCCTAACCCCCCCTTCCCCCCTCCTCCCCTCACTGGGCAATTCACCTGTTAGCAGCAACCTAGCCAGTAAAGGTATGTTGCCCCACGGTCCCTCTAATGACGAAATTCACGGTGAAAGTGATTCCTGAGATGGAGGACAAAGAAACTAGAGGTAGAAACAAACAGAAGTGATGAGGTGGTAATGTCATAAAGGAAGGTCCCATATACTGGGTTTTTGGGTGAGTGAACAATGCTTATAAATGCCTATATTTTTGTCTGAAAACCAGTATAGACTTTTACTACACATAAATTCATACCAAATAAATGAAATAAATATGTAATTCAAAGTGGCTTGAATTAGTCAACCCTTCCATAGTTCGTTTTCTTAGCCAGGTACCCTGAAAAAGAAGGAAAACGTAAGGTTGAGAGTGACACCAGTATCATCATTTTTTTACCTCAGGATCGCGATTTCACTATGAATTTTCGATGTTTCTCACCAAAAGCGAAGGTTTTAGCCAAAAAACAAAAAGTAAAAACGGGATCTGGGGGTAGGCCGGGTAAAAAAACGGTCGGGACTCAGCGGGTTAAGCTCGGCACCCATCTTGTAGCTGCCCTGTGTGCTTTTTCAGTCTTGTGTATATGTTTTTTTAGATGAGGATTCAAGACTACTGATGCATACTCCTGGGTTGGTTTGATGAATGATGCTATCTTTCTCAGCACGTCTTCATTTATATATGTGAATGTTTTTCTCATATTAGCAAGCAGTGTATACATGTTACGTACCTTCTCACTGATGTGGTCAGCCAGAGATAGTCTGTTATTGATAATCACTCCTAGGTCCTTCTCCCTTTCTGATAATGTGTAGGGTTGATCTTCCTAACTTTTAATCCCAATCTGGCTTTTCCTCACTTTTACCAGACTTAATTTGTCCACATTAAATTTCATTTGCCATTTACTGATCCATTCATGAAGCTTATTTGTTTCTTCTCATAGCTCTTTGCAAGAATCTGTGTTAGTAATTTTCCTTTGTATTTTTCCATCAACAAACATATTTAGGCAGCTTCCATTTCCAGTCTTGCTGTCTGTGTCATTTATATATACTAAAAACATAACTGGTGCCAGCACTGAGCCCTGTGGAACTCCGCTAATCACTTCCCTCCATGATGAGTAATTTCCCCTTAGTACTGTTCTCATATCCCTTTTTCTGAGAAAATCCTGCATCCAACAGTTCAGGTTGCCTTGGATACCTCCTTGTAGGTACAGTTTCCACAAAAGTCTTTGGTGTGGTACTCTGTCAAATGCTTTCTTGAAATCTACCGAATATAGATAATGTCCACCCATCCTTCCCTTTTCTTTAAGAGGTCCTGGGTTCGATTCCCAGTCAAGGAGCGTACAAGTATATGTACACACGCATTTAATGTGTGTTTCCCTACCATCTTAAGACACTCATGTTGTGTCTGGGATAGATTAAAACTGCTCTGCCATTCACCCGAGTTGCGTGGGGCAGTGGTATGATCCTGATGTGTTATGACTGAAAGAAATCCTTCCATCATGGATTTACCTGCTTTTGTAAAAAAAAAATCAGGTGGCCGTTGGTTTTATCACGCCGTGGTGCAATGGTATCAGTACCTTCTATTTAACCTGCCCAGTCCCGACCGGTTTTTAACCCAGCCTACCCCCAGATCCCGACTGATTTTCAACTTTTTTGGGGGGGCTCAAACCTCCGCTTTTGGTGAGAAACATCAAAAATTCATAGAGAAATCGCCCTCCTGAGGTTAAAAATGTTGATACAGGTGTCATTTAGCCTTGCATTTTCCTTCCTTTTCAGGGTACCTGGCTAAAGGAAACGAACATAGAAGGGTTAACTAATTCAAGCCATTTTAAATTATGTATTTATTTATTTATTTGGTACGAATTTATGTGTAGTACAAGTCTATATTGGTTTTCACACAATAATATAGGTGATAAAAGCATTGTTCACTCACCCAAAACCCCAGTATATGGCACCCTCCTCTACGACATTACCACCTCATCACTTCTGTTTGTTTCTACCTCTAGCTTCTTTGTTTCTTTGTCCTCCACCTCAGGAATCACTTTCACCGTGAACTTCGTCATTGAAGAGACCGTTGGGCAACATACCTTTACTGGCCAGGTTACTGCTAACAGGTCAATTGCCCAGTGTGGGGGGGAGGGGGGAGAGGGGGTTTAGGTGGGGCCAGGCAGTATCCCCACTTGACAGCAGGTAGAGAAAGGTCTCCCACATATGCCTATCAAAAATCACCCGCGATTGTTGGAAAATGTACACACAATGGGCCTTGCAAATTGAGTGACGTACGATGCACGTTGGTGGGTCTGTCTGCAGAAAAAAGTAGCGACGTGCATCGTACGTCGGTGGGACTTGGCGGGTTAAGAGGTCCTGGGTTCGATGCCCAGTCAAGGAGCGTACAAGTATATTTGTACACACAC
This sequence comes from Birgus latro, assembly GCA_018397915.1. Lineage (NCBI taxonomy): Eukaryota > Metazoa > Arthropoda > Malacostraca > Decapoda > Coenobitidae > Birgus > Birgus latro. Next base: position 60,299 of record JAGKTI010000957.1, on the reverse strand, counting down.
ATTTAATGTGTGTTTCTCTAACATCTTAAGATGCTCGTGTTGTGTCTGGGATAGATTAACCTGCCCAGTTCCGATTAATTTTTTACGAAACACCCTCAAAACCCAACTGATTTTTTTTTTTTTTTGCTCAAACCTCCGGTTTTGGTGAGAAACATCGAAAATTCATAGAGAAATCGCCCTCCTGAGCTTAAAAATGTTAATACAGGAGTCTTTCAGCCTTACATTTTCCTCCTTTTTCAGGGTACCTGGCTAAAGAAAACGAACTATGGAAGGGTTAACTAATTCAAGCCACTATAAATTACATTTATTTATTTATTTGGTATGAATTTATATGTAGTACAAGGCTATATTGGTTTTCACACAATAATATAGGCGATAAAAGCATTGTTCACTCACCCAAAACCCCAGCATATGGCACATTCCTTTATGACATTATCACCTCATCACTTCTGTTTGTTTCTACCTCTAGCTTCTTTGTTTCTTTGTCCTCCATCTCAGGAATCACTTTCAAAGTGAATTTCGTCATTGGAGAGAATGTGGGGCAACATATCTTTACTGGCCAGGTTACTGCTAACAGGTGAATTGCCTAGTGAGGGGGGGAGGGGGGTCATGTGGGGCCAGGCAGTATCCCCACTTGACAGCAGGTAGAGAAAGCTCTCCCACATATGCCTACCAAAAATCACCCGCGAATGTTGAAAAATGTGCACACGATGGGCCTTGCTGACGTACGATGCACATCAGTGGGTCTGTCCTCGGAAAAAAGTAGTGACGTGCATCGTACGTCGGTGGGGCTCGCTGGGTTAAAACCCCTCTGCCATCCACCTGAGTTGTGTGGGGCAGCGGTATGATCCTGATGTGTTGTGACTGAATGAAATCCTTCCATCATGGATTTACATGGTTTTGTCAAAAAAATCAGGTGGCCGTTGTTTTTATCACACAGTGGTGCAATGGTATCAATACCTGACTTCTATTTAAGAGGTCCTAGGTTCGATTCCCAATTGAGGAGTGTACAAGTATATTTGTACTCACGCTTTTAATGTGTGTTTCTCTAACATCTTTAGATGCTCATGTTGTGTCTGGGATAGATTAAAACTGCTCTGCCATTCACCCAAGTTGCGTGGGGCAGCGGTATGATCCTGATGTGTTGTGACTGAAAGAAATCCTTCCATCGTGGTTTTTCCTGGTTTTGTCAAAAAAATCAGGTGGCCATTGCTTTTATCACGTCATGGTGCAATGGTATCAGTACCTGACTTCTATTTAAGAGGTCCTGGGTTCGATTCGCAGTCGATGAGCGTACTAGTATATTTGTACAGAAGCGTTTAATGTGTGTTTCTCTAACATCTTAAGATGCTCGTGCTGTGTCTGGGATAGATTAAAACTGCTCTGCCATTCACCTGAGTTGTGCAGGGCAGCGGTATGATCCTGATGTGTTGTGACTGAAAGAAATCCTTCCATCATGGATTTACCTGGTTTCGTCAAAAAAATCAGGTGGCCATTTTTTTTATCACACCGTGGTGCAATTGTATCAGTACCTGACTTCTACTTCAGAGGTCCTGGGTTCGATTCCCAGTCGAGGAGCATACAAGTATATTTGTTCACACGCGTTTAATGTGTGTTTCTCTAATTTCTTAAGATGCTTGTGTTGTGTCTGGGATAGATTAACCAATTACGTCCTGACCGATTTCCTACCTCCAGTACCTCCCAGTCCTGAGCAATTTCGGATTTTTTTTTATTGGCTCAAACCTTCGCTTTTGGTGAGAAACATCGGGAATTCATAGAGAAATTACCCTCCTTACCCTATAAATGGTGCTACAGGTGATGAGTCAGCCTTACCTTTTGTTTTTTCTCAGGGCATCTACCCTCAAAGAAAACAAACTATGGGAGGGTAAACTAATTCAAGCCACTTTGAATTACGTATTTATTTATTTATTTGGTACGAATTTATATGTAGTACAAGACTATATTGGTTTTCACACAATTATATAGAGGGCCTATAAGAGGTACCGGAGCCAACCCACCCCTGAATCACACCTTTTATATATTTCTGCCCGGAAACGTGCTAAGTCTGTTCTTCGCTTTGCTAAAAACAATTTCATCCGTGCTAAATGTTCCCAACTCTCCAACTCGAATTCTTCTCGCTCCTTCTGGCACCTTGCCAAAAACCTTTCTAACAACTTTACCTCATCATCCTTCCCTCCTCTTTTCTACTCTGATGGCTCTGTAGCTATTTCTTCTACTGATAAAGCAGATCTCTTCACTCAGACTTTCTCCTCCAATTCCACCTTAGACGATTCCGGTGCTATTCCTCCATCACTTCCCCCCTCTGACTTCCTCTTGACTGACATTAAAATTTCTTCAGCTGATGTGTTTTCTGCCATCACTGGCCTCAATACTAAAAAGGCATATGGTCCTGATGGAGTCCCTCCTGTTGTCCTCAAAAACTGTGTTTCTGTGCTTACACCCTGCCTAGGTAAACTCGCCTTTGTCTCTCAACTTGTACCTTTCCTTCTTGCTGGAAGTTTGCTCTCATTCAACCAGTCCCAAAGAAGGGTGACCATTCCCAACCCTCTAACTATCGTCCAATTGCTTTAACATCCTGTGTCTCAAAAGTTTTCGAGTCAACTCTTAACAGAAAAATTTTAAAGCATCTTTCCTGTCACAACCTTCTTTCTGATTGTCAGTATGGGTTCCGTCAGGGACGCTCCACTGGCGATCTTCTCACCTACCTTTCAGACTCTTGGTCATCCTCCTTTCGGAACTTTGGTGAAAGCTTTGTCATTGCACTTGACATCTCAAAGGCTTTCGATCGAGTCTGGCATAAATCTTTAATTTCCCAACTGCCCTCCTACGGTTTCTATCCTTCTATCTGTGCCTTCATCTCTAGCTTCCTTTCTGGTCGTTCTATAGCCGCTGTTGTTGATGGCCATCGTTCCTCTCCTAGACCTATCAACAGTGGTGTTCCTCAGGGCTCTGTCCTATCACCTACTCTCTTCCTTTTATTCATCAATGACCTTTTAAGCTGTACATCTAACCCTATCCACTCATATGCTGATGATTCCACCCTTCACCTTTCCATTCGGTTCCTGCAACGTCCATCTCAGCAGTTACTTCAACAAAAAAGGGATGAGGCTATGGCACACCTAATGTCTGACTTGGCTCGTATCTCTGATTGGGGTAAAAATAATCATGTTATTTTTAATGCATCAAAAACTCAGTTCTTACACTTATCAACCCGACAAAATCTTTCTCAGGATTACCCACTAATGTTTAATAATGTCCAGCTCAGACCTGCATCATCCTTGAACATGCTTGGGGTTTCATTCTCTCGGGATTTGTCTTAGAAAGAACATATTACATCTCTTGTGAAATCTGCTTCCAAGAGATTAGGTGTGCTAAGCCGATTCCGAACTTTCTTTACCCCTGCACAGTTGTTGATGTACACGGGTTTTATTCGCCCGTGTATGGAGTACAACTCTCATGTGTGGGGAGGCTCCCCACATGCAGCTCTTCTCAATAGGGTGGAGTCAAAGGCTTTTCGTCTCATTGACTCTCCTCCTCTTACTGATTCCCTTCAACCTTTGTCTCTTTGCCGCACTGTTGCATCTTTATCTCTCTTCTATCGCTACTTCAATGGTCACTGTTCCTCTGAACTGTCTGCTTGCATGCCTCCACCTCTACGACGGGCACGTAGTACCCGTCTAGCAACAAACTCTCATCCCTTTTCTGTCCAACTCTCTAATGCAAGAGTTAACCGTTACTCCCAGTCCTTCATTTATGCAACTGGTCAACTCTGGAACTGTCTTCCTCTGTCTGTATTTCCTACTTCCTATGATCTCCAGTCTTTCAAACGCAGTGTGTCCAGGCATCTCGAATTGAACGGATCTTGAATTTGGCTCTCTTTTGTATTGCTTTTGCTTTTTCTTGGAAGGAACAGTATGCAGGCCTTTGGCCTTTGGTTCCTTCTTCCTTGCATAAAAAAAAAAAAATAGAAGCATTGTTCAGTCACCAAACACATCCACATATGGCACCTTCCTTTACGACATTACCACCTCATCATTTCTGTGTGTTTCTTGCTCTAGTTTCTTTATTTCTTTGTCCTCCACCTCAGGAATCACTTTCAACATGAATTTCGTCATTGGAAAGGCTGTGGCGCGACATGTCTTTACTCGCCAGGTCACTGCTAATAGGTGAATTGTCAAGTGTGGGGGGGAGGGGGGAGGAGAGGGTAAGGTGGGGCCAGGCAGTATCCCCACTTGAGAGTAGATAGAGGAAGGTCTTCCACAAAGACCTACCAAAAATCACCCGTGAAAATTGAAAATTGTGCAAATGACTGACCTTGCAATTGCATAATGTACGGGTACGTCGATGGGTCTAACTGTGACAAAACGTTGTGATGTACCCATACGTCGATGGGACACCTTGGGTTAAAACTGCTCTACCATTCACCTGAGTTCGTGGGGCAGCAGTATGATCCTGATGTATTGTGACTGAAAGAAATCCTTCCATCATGGCTTTACCTGGTTTCGTCAAAAAAATCAGGTGATCATTGCTTTTATCACGCCGTGGTGCAATGGTATCAGTACCTCATTGCTTTTATCATGCCATGGTGCACTGGTATCAGTACCTGACTTCTATTTGAGAGGTCCTGGGTTCGATTCCCAGTTGAGGTGCGTACAAGTATATTTGTACACAGGCGTATAATGTGTTTTTCTCTAACATCTTAAGACACTCGTGTTGTGTCTAGGATAGATTAAAACTGCTCTGCCATTCACCAGAGTTGCGTGGGGCAGCTGTATGATCCTGACGTGATGTAACTGAAAGAAATCCTTCCATCATGGATTTACCTGGTTTCGTCAAAAAAATCAGGTGGCCGTTGCTTTTATCACGCCATGATGCAATGGTATCAGTACCTGACTTCTATTTAAGAGGTCCTGGGTTCGATTCCCAGTCGAGGAGCATACAAGTATATTTCTACACACGCATTTAATGTGTGTTTCTCTAACATATTAAGACGCTCGTGTTGTGTCTTGGATAGATTAAAACTGCTCTGCCATTCACCCGAGTTGCTTGGGGCAGCAGTATGATCCTGATGTGTTGCGATTGAAAGAAATCCTTTCATCATGGATTTACCTGGTTTCGTAAAAAAAAAATCAGGTGGCCGTTGCTTTTATCACGCCATGGTGCAATGGTATCAGTACCTGACTTCTGTTTAAGAGGTCCTGGGTTCGATTCCCAGTCGAGGAGCGTACAAGTATATTTGTACACACGCATTTAATGTGTGTTTCTCTAACATCTTAAGACGCTCGTGTTGTGTCTGGGATAGATTAAAACTGCTCTGCCATTCACTCGAGTTGCGTGGGGCAGTGGTATGATCCTGATGTGTTGTGACTGAAAGAAATCCTCCCATCATGGATTTACCTTGTTTCGTAAAAAAAACCCAGGTGGCCGTTGCTTTTATCACGCCGTGGTGCAATGGTATCATTACCTGACTTCTATTTAAGAGGCCCTGGGTTCGATTCCCAGTCGAGGAGCGTACAAGTATATATATATATATATATATATATACACCTAGGCTGCTTCCCCCAAGAAAAGGGAGGTAGCCGAGACAGGTCAACAGACCTCCAATTTACTCATCCACTTGAACACATTCATTCACATCTTAGCCCCAAAGGGGAGAATGGACAGATCCTCACCGCACCACACCACACGAGGGTCAAACTACACAGTGCAGTCAGTGACATCTGCAGCAAGGCCCGACAGCAAAGCTGGTTTACCCCTGCCGCATCATAATGGACCCATCCCCTTACCTGCACCTGACCTGATCGGCTGATCAGACAAAATGCAGGAGAATATCCCCTCAGGGCTGTGTAATCATATATTCGTTCACAATTTCTCTCCATTTATTTCTGTCATGCACAGCCACTCTTGCTTGCTCAACAGACAACCCTCTCACATCCAGTGCTCCCTTCACATTGTCCATCCATCCTACTTGTGGTCTTCCTCTCAGCCTTACACCTCTCACATCAGATCTAGTTATCTTTTTTACCAGTCGCTCATTATCCATTGTTTCCATATGCCCAAACCATCGCAACACCCCCTGCTCAACTCGATCAGCCATGTCCCGAACAATTCCAGTTCTCCTTTGCATTTCATCATTTCTCACTCAATCCATACGCGTCACTTCACACATACTCCTCAGACACCTCATCTCCATTATATTTAAACTTTTCCTCTCTGCTACACCCATATTCCATGTTTCAGCCCCATATAACGCAGTTGGTACCACAATACCCTCATACAGCCTTCTCTTTACATCCATTCTAAGCGAATGACATCTAAGCACTTTTTTCATTCCTCCCAGCACTTTTCCAATTTCATTCATTCTAAACTTCACTTCTGCATCTATTCTTCCATCCACAGCAGCATGTGACTCTAAATACTTAAAACACTCTACCTCCTCAAGCAACTCACCAATCAAAGCTATATTCATCCTCCTACCATCTACCAACCTCGCACACTTCATCACTTTACTCTTATTCTCATTTGTTTTCAATTTCCTCCTTTCACACCCTTCCAAACTCCTCTACCAACTGTCTCAATCTCTCCTCTGAATCAGCCACCAGTACAGTATCATCCGCAAACAGCAGCTGCTTCAGATTCCACTCACTACCATCAACATTCACTAGACTCAGTCCTCCACCTAACACTCTTACATTCACCTCCCTTACAACACCATCCATATAAATATTAGACAACCAAGGCGACATCACACATCCCTGCCGCAGCCCCACTCTCACAGGAAACCAATCACTCATAGTATTTCCCACTCCTAATCTTTTCACTCTCTTTAGTAACCTGCCAGCAAGCCCATACACCTGCCAGCAAGCCCATACAATCTTAAAACATTCCACAAAGCCTCCCTATCAGTTCTATCATATGCTTTTTCTAAACCCATGAATGCCCAAAACACATCCATACCTTTCGCTAAATACTTTTCACACACCTGTCTCACAGCAAACACCTGATCCACACATCCCCTCCCTCTCCTAAAGCCACACTGCTCATCACCAATCACTCCCTCTGTGCCCTCTCTAACTCACTTAACACTCTACCATACACCTTACCTCAACAGACTTATGCCTCTAAATCTAGTACATTCATACTTATCACCCTTACCTTTATACAGTGGGACCACACAAGCACTTGCCCAATCAACCGGCACCATACCTTGCACAAAGCACATATTCAACATTCTTACTAATCAGTCAACAATAGTTGCTCCACCACCTTTCAGGCACTCCACAGCACACCCATCCATACCTGCAGCTTTCCCTGTTTTCATCTGCTTTACTACCTCTTGCACTTACTCCATCGTGATCAAAGATTGATTCAACTCTCCCAACACATCAACAGTATTTCTTGCACCCTTCCATCTGCCACAATCTCAGCCTCCATTTCCTCCTCTATATTTAACAAACTTTCAAAATTCTCCGCCCATGTCTTCCTTACTGCATCCATCTCAGTTAACATCCTTCCATCCTCTGCTTTTACTCGCTCTTCCTTCCCAGACTCTCCCTTTTGCACCCTTTTCACCTGCTCCCAAAACATTTTCTTATTCTGTTGAAAATTCTCAGTCAACCGCCTACCCCACCTCTCATCTGCTGCCACTTGAGCATCACGCACAGCCCTTCTCGCCCTATTCCTCTTTTCCTTATACCTCTCATATGACACCTCATCCTTCCTCTGCAACCACACTTCATATGCACATCTCTTCTCAGCCACAGCCATACTTACTTCCTCGCACCACCATTCACTTCCCTTTCTTACACCACCACCCACTCGTCTCACACCACACACCTCTTTCGCATGCCCCACCACAGCACTCTTAAACAACTGCCATTCCTCCTCCACACTGCCATTCTCCTGATCTTTCACTGCATTCCACTCAGCTCTCAATTTCTCCTGATACTCTATCATTTTCTCTCTTTTATCCAACTCACTCACTTTCAAAACCTCCCTGCCACACCGAACTCTCCTAGCTCTCACCCATCTCTTACCTATTCTCAACTTTCCCTTCACCAGGTAGTAGTCAGACATACCTCCACCCTCCCCCTCTCAAAACTCTCACATCCGACAATCTTCCTATTACATTCCTGGACACAACCACATACTCCATCAATACTCTGTCAGCAACCCTTCCACCATCCTGTCTTACCCATGTATACTTATAAATATCTTTCTTCTCAAACAAGGTATTCCCAGTCACCATCTCTCGCTCAGCACCTATCATTCGTTCCCCATTTTCATTTCTTCCAGGCACAACATACATACCAATTACACCTTCAACTGCTACATTTCCCACTCTAACATTCAGATCCCCCATCATTACCATATTCACCTTCGCTCCAAAGCTCTGCAAACACTCTTTGATATCATTCCAGAAAGACTCCTTCTCTTCTTCATCCCTTTCACTACCAGGCCCATATGCACTCACAAATACCCACAACTCACGTTCAAATTTCGCTTTCACCCACATCAGTCTCGATGACACCTCCTTCCAATTAATCACACACTGCTGTGCTTCCGGGCTCACTAACAAGGACACACCTTCTCTTGCCCTTCCTATATCAGCACCTGACAATCTTCCATTCACACTTCCAAACGTAGACTAACCTTTCCCTTTCATCTTTGTTTCACTCAAAGCTAACACATCCAACTTTCTTCTCACAAACATTCTCCCAATCTCCTCCCTTTTAGTCTCAATCGTACTACATCCACGCACATTCATAGACCCAATATATATACAGTCATAAGAAAAAATATCGTTACCCTTCAGAGCTATGCACTATTACACAATGACGAAATGCTGTGGAATGACAGGACAGGAAAGTTTGTATCGCAAACCCGTCAATGTCGGTTGAGACACAGATATTAGAATTTGTGCTAGAGGTAATAAAAGCTAATTAGATCGTCTGGCCTCTGTGCATAGAGACAATACGTTTTATTATCCGGCACTGAATTCATTCAATAAAAATATAACAGAATGGTGTAGAGCCGGCAACACACACGCAAACGGGCAATGAGTACGTGCACTCATGCCAGATGATAGTAATTCAGCCGATGCAAGCCAAGTTAATGAATTTCAGTGAAATAATGATATGTATTGCTTTCTACGTATAATAAACGTTGTGTAGAAGGAAAATAATAATACGTGTTCAGTCTCATTGCTTTAATATTTTGTATACCCACCCCTCTGCTTCCAAAACAGCTTGTAGACGTCTGAAGCATCCATCTGAAGCATTTAACCACCAATCTAAAGCAAAAAAATGAACTTGTGCACCCCTGCAAGACTATCATTAAAAAAAAAAGTTGATGCCTATAGATTTAATACCCTTAAAAATAATTAATTTGTTGTATTGTATAGATGATAAGTGTTGAATTGTAGGAAAATAATAAACGTGCCGAGTTTCATTATTAATCCCGGCGGGGCACTCAGGGTAAAGCAAAAATGTCCTGTATATCCCCACCATATGGCTCATTCTTGCTCACTATTCCAATTCTTGTACTGGGATTGTGATATGGCAACACTAGATAGGGGAGGGGCGAACAGCAAGGATCCGCCCACATAGCCCAGCTAACGTACGATTCGCATCGAACACTCCTGGGGGTAACAATACTTTTTCTTATGACTGTAAGTCACTCATAAAAGAGGAGAGAGAGAGGAGAGCAGCCGACCATGCCAGACGCGAGAGCTGACGAAAACGCCTGCGACCCGTTGAAGAGTCAGCCACAGGTTCCTGCAGCCCAGAAGATCAAGGGGGCTGTGGTTTGGTTTAACGTAAGTGCGGGGGTACGGTTTCATCAAACGCCAGGATACTGGCGTTGATGTTTTCGTGCACCGTTCGGCGATCGTTAAGCCGAATCCACGACATCTTCAACGCTCCCTAGGTGATGGAGAGCGGGTGGAATTTGCTTTGTTTGGAACTCCAAAGGGTCCTGAGGCCCGGGATGTTACTGGACCGGGAGGTGTAGCTGTGCAGGGCTCTACTCATGCACGGCGACGTCTCACGGCCCAGGGACATAAGGCTAGGGATCCTGGGAATCCTAAACAACTAAATCTCCTCGTGGAGATGTGTGTTGCAACGGCAAAGGCTTTTTGTTGGGGTGATAAAGGGGCTTTGCGCGTTCTCCTCCTTAAGATCTTTGAGGAGAACGGGCTGCCTTGCCTTATCATTTCCGAGTGCTTCGCCCGCGACATACACTCGATTCCCTGCCGATGGGGTCGTAGGGCCCGGCAGCGACGATCTTCTGCCCCTCGTCAGACCCCGAGGAAGAGGCTGCGACTCGAGGCTCCCCTCAACAGGGAAACTGTCACTCCCTCTTCTGCTGCCGACCCGGCAATGTCAAAGATCACGATTCAGACCGCGGCACAGGTTCACGAGCAACCATCGATGACGGAGGAGGGGCAGGAGTCTTCAGATACTGCCTTCATGGCCGAGGAAGCGTCGACCGGCTCCTCGGCCGAGGAGGAGATTCGTGAGTCCTCCCCTCCTCCAGCAGCAGAGGGCTCTCCATCTCGCCCTCCAATCATCGACCTCAAGAATCGGTTAGATGTAGCCTCCTACCGCCACTTCCTGACCCTCGATGCCCACACCCGGTCGTACCAGCTCGGAGCCACGACCTACACCACCCTCTACGACCTGCTCCGGGCTGCCGACATGGGTGAGGAGATCAGACCCATCCTGATCATTCGTGGGGAGGAGGCACGTCTAGCCGATCTGAGAGCCTTCTACCATATGCTCCCGCCACGATTGCGGTAAGAGCTCGGCCAGTAGTGACGTGAGGCTGCCCTGACTACCTTCCCATATATATTTGGCTGGCCTAATGTCCCCCAAGAGGACGATGGCCATTAAGCCAAAAAAAAAAAAAAAGTTCGTTGGGGCCCTTGTGTCTGTGGGCCGGTGCAATCCCCACCCATTTCTATACGGCGAGTCTGTATAACGACGGGACGACGCAAACACCCATACACACGGCAGAACTGGGACTTGATGTAATAAAGTAAGAAAGGATTATGTTTGTCAATCACATGCTATCAGTGGTCATAATCAGTTCAGTGTTGTATGATAAGACATGAAGGTTAGAGCCGTTTCGATGTGAGCAGTGACGACGGTAGTGCAGGTCGAGAAGCAGGACAGTATATTGCGATCTGACGAAGGTATTTATATAAAGAGTAATTGGTCGACATCAAATGACTGCACAGTGAGGATTTCGTATGTGTAGCATATATGCTATTTCATTTATATAATAACAAATGGCTTTAACCTCAATTACCATAGCAGAGCGGGAACTTAACTCCTTCTGACTCGAGGCTGTTCCATTACGGCTTTGGCCAACTCAGATTACTTCACTGTTCATTGTCTCGAGTCTTGGTCTGCTGAGAATGTTTTATTACCTATTATTCAGATGTGTTTTTCACTGGTTATATGGAGGCATATATGACGAAGAAATGCTAAACAGCTTTTATGTTCGATACTGTGTGCGTTCAGCTCTTAATGGTTTACAGCATTATTCACGTGGATACGAAGCAAATTTTCGAAATGATTCAACTGCATCTCGACCTACACTACCGTCGTCACTACTCACTTGCTTAATGAAAACTTAGACATCGAAAGGGCACTAACTTTCATATCTTATCATACAACACTGAACTGATTATGACTACCGTTAACATATGATTGACAAACATAATCCTTTCTTACTTTATTACATCAAGTCACAGTTCTGCCGTGTGTATGGGTGTTTGCGTCGTCACGTTGTTATACAGACTCGTCGTATAGAAAGGGATGGGGACTGCAGAGGCCCACCCACACACGGACCCCCACGAACTTTTATGAGTGACTGTACATGTATCTCTCTCTGTCTCTCTCTCTCTATTACATATATATATATATATATATATATATATATATATATATATATATATACTGTATATATATATAATGTACATGTATACTTTCTCTATTCTCATTTCAAAGCAAAAGGTGGCTGTTGCGTATTTTTATGTACGCAACGATCTATCTTGTTCTCGTGTTCCTTAACTTGATTTTTCTGAATCCTCTACTCTCTGGCTTCGGCTCTTTATTTAGCCGAGACAAAAGTGAACTGAATAGATCCTGATAATAGCAAAAATTAAACTGAGCAAGCCACAGGCGTTTCCTCTCTCCTCTCTCAGTTTTAAACTGTTTTCTGTCTGAATTCGGCTTACCTTTGACAACCTGTAGTAGGTCACTGTGTTCCTATCACAGCAGCCGTGGACGCTACAAGAACACACCACTTTTTCACGCAGAGAATAAACGGCAGCCAGAGTCGCTTGCTGTTTACTCCGTGTACTGTACAATAGCAGACAATCTATTTGATAACCTCACATAAGAACCCTCTATAGCCTTCAGTAACCCCTGGCTTTCACTAGAAAAGGTCCTTTTCCAACCTGATTAAAAATCGTTCTGTAGCACCCTGAATGAAAGAAAAATAGGCCATCGTTGAAGAGGGGTGCAGCGGAACGAGTGTCCTACTACCAAACAGGGCAATATCAAACCTTTGTTGTAGAGTCTACATATTATATTACTGAAGCGGTACAACATACCGTATGTTGTGGAAGAGAGAATTAGAGGAGAGTGATGATGCTCGGACAGTGGAATGGTTTGGACATTGTTTTTTTTTTTTTAAATAGCCATCACCCTGAAGGGGCATTTGGCCAGCAAGAATCCATAATTATCATGAAAACTAAAATCCTGATATGAAATATTTGCATCTATTTCATACCAGTAGTAAATTATTATTCATGATTATGAAACATAATAAGTAATAAAGAATACATCAATATACATGGGTAGTACCAGGTCAAATATTTCCATCTATATGTCACATGCAAACTCTAGTATTACTATACTACTACAATATAATCAAATACAAATGACATTTATGTAAAAAATACATAAAAGGGCAATTACTAAGTTATTGGTCCTGAACAAAAGCAAACGAATACACAAATAAATGTAACTTCCCCCTGTGACTCACAAATTTATAAAAGTGTATTGATGTATATACATATGTACAAAAACAATTACAGTATATTAAAAAAAAAGGAAAAAAATATATATACAGGAACAGATATATACAATAAATAGGTAAACCATACCCAAGTTCATAAAATAAATCACAACTCTCTGAGTAGTCTGGTCTCTTTCAGGAAAGTCATCAGTTTATTAGACACACCAACGTCCCCATCACCCAAGACAGAATCAAGTGTGAAAGGGAGAGCATTTGTCCTACAGTAGGCAGCCAGAGAAGTACGTTCCCCAGCATACCTACTGCAGTACAAAAGGATGTGACTAATAGTTAACACCGCGTCACAGGTGGTGCATCGCGGTGGAATTGTCTGTTAATATAACATGTGTTATTAGGGTGGAATTCATGTGGAGGCGGCTAAAGCGACCTCCTCCCGCCTGTTTCCTCGGGAGGAACTGGACCAGTCACATATGGTTCTTTTGACTGATGGAATAGCCAGATCGGTTAACTGACTTCCCCACAGAACATGAACTGATTTCTTTCCGAAAAAGAGACTAGACTTTAACTCACGAGGAACGTCCCAAGTCTCCTCGACTTCTACAGCCGATATAGCTAGTATGTCAGCCTGTTCATTGCCATAAATATCGCAATGCCAGGCACCCAGATCAGAGTGAGGGATTTAGCACGTGTGCAGCTTAATGATAATGCGGCCCAGGACCTCATGTGAATCAGTCTTACACGAATTAATTGCTTGAGGGACAGACTAGAGTCCGAAAAAATGACAAAATTGTCGTGATTGGAAGGCAAAGCGAAGTCTATAACTTGATCTATGGCAAATAATTCGGCAGTGAATACTGAAGTATGGGGGGCGGGGCAAGCGAAAACGGATGCGGCACTCCGTAGACCACACACTCGCACCCACACATTCATCCAGCTAGGTTCCTAAAGAGGATCATCCGGAACAACTGTCGTACCTCCACCTCCGGCGCCTTGTACTTAGCGACGGGGAGCCAATTAGTGTTGAAGGTGGTAGTAAGTGACTCCCAGGGCGCTTTTTTTTAATGTTAAAACCTGATCCCCAATAAAAAGGTCGTACCCTAACGCCTCACAGAGGAAGTGAAGGCTAACAGCCACCGGTTTGAGCCGCATACTTTAGGTATTTCCACTATAGGAGGATCTTTGGACAGTATATTTTCTGAGAAACGTATGGAACCTAGGGCCTCGAGGTCTTGCTTGAAAGTGCGAGAGTTTGTTTGCTTCGATCACACGGAACCTCCAAGCCACAAACACCACACTTTTCGATGTAAGCCATAATTTATTTTATTTATCTATTTATTTATTTTTGCACCTCTTATGTTATATTTTCAGCGTATATCATAAGCTCTACTTCCATGAATATGTCAAGCAGCGAATTATGTCTTATTATGGTGAATCTATGTTGCATGTAGAAGATAATGCTATCAAAGAACGAATGTTAAACTCTCGTGTGAAATCACTGAGCTCTATAGTGCGGAGGGACTATCTCCGCAGCGAGCACGTGACTTTGGCCGCCACATTGAAACACCTGCACTCGTCGCCTCCACCATGGTAATGCAATGGAACACTGTTCTTAGCTTGCTGTTTCTGTTTCGCTGTTCCTTACATAAGCTGAGCAGTGGGCCATGGCACTATATTTTAGCTGCACAGTGGACCATGGAACTACATTTTCAGAATTCATCGGCTGATTTCAAAAGCGCGGGCGTTGGGTGTAGTGCATAAACATCATCAGCACCGCCCTGGGCCCCTGGCGGCGGGCACACAAACTACGCGGCTCTACCCATGAGAAAGCTTCTCCATATGATAGAGCTCAGTGTGTGAAATTTGAGGGTACCCATCAATTAATTATACAGACTCGGGATGATTCAGACAGTTGAGGAGTGAGGATGGTTCATCAGTGTCTGAACTACAATACGGCTACAATATGTGTTATAAAAGTCTTAAGTCAGTCAGTCGGAAATTGGGAAATAAATAGATAAAACGACAGATAAAGTTTCTTTTGCAGTCTGAAATAGAGGCCTGGAGAGTGAGAAGCGAAGTCAATATTCCAGAGAAAGAAAGAGAGATCAGGCCTTTTAAGCAGAGTAAGAGGTTAAGTCAGTTATCCATAATTCTGATGAGTTTAATTTCATATTAAACAAAATACCCACTAGGGTTGTAAAAACTTTGGGAAGCGTTCACCGAGCCACTTCCCGCGTTGGCGGACATAAGGGGTGCTGCGGTTCAAGAAGTGTCGCATACTCGCATACTAGCCCTTTCGCGCACGGTAAGTTTTATTGTTTCATGGCTCACGATTTTACTCCCTCGCGCGCTCCACTGGCAGCCCGCGGTACGCAAATTACATGTATTCTTGCCTCATTTTTGCCACCCAAACCTCAAAATGTTGCCCTGAAACTCACATCATCTTATTCGCCGATGTTTGTTCTAGCTGATAAGCCAAAAGAAAAACCAGAAAAATACGAATAAAAGTACACAAGGCCGCCGTGAATAAACATTTTGGAACGTTGATCTCACTTCCCAACATCGTCGTTCGAGTGTTTTCCATCATAGAGAATTTCATTGGCTTTCTAATGAGGTATGTCCGGTTGTGATGCGATTTGTAGTTTTTGAGAAAATAGCCAAAAACTAAAAGCCATTTTTGTAAAAAAAAAATGATTTTTGTTCAGGGAGGTATACTGCAGAAGTTTTCTCGCACACCTTATGTTTTTATTACATAATCTTATGTAGAATTTCATAAGCTTTCTCCTGATACCTTTTTGTTTTGATGCGTTTCATAGTTTCCGAGTAAATCGCAAAAAACTACAGGGTACTCACGGCCACGGTGCACTTTCGTCATGCGTGCACAAGAACCGCCTACGTAACCACAACTTTTCATTAGAGAAATTACATAGTTATGTCCTGTACATATGTAGAATTCACTGATCTTTATCATGGTTCTTACAGGAAATCGATACGTTCAATAATTTTGAAGTAAATGGACGACAAAGATAGAACACTCTTCTTCGCCCACAAGCGAGATAAAAACGCTCAATTTCCCTGCCTCACGAATACTTACATATTTTCGCTTGTTACGTTTTATTATTTTTTTTTTTTACTCAAATTATACACGAGAAATATCATAAGGTCTTTGACAGTGCTCTCAGTAACTCGACATTTCCACTAGTCTTTTTGCTAAAGCTGAACCTTCTTCCATCTCCATCTCATATGTGTATATGTAAAAAACAATACTTATTTGTGAAAAAAAAATATAGAAATGTAGAAACAGGTCAATGTACAAATCAACAAAATATGGATAACTCACTTGCTCCAGAGGTGTTGAGCTGCTGGCAGGAACTTGAAGGAATTGAAGATGTGTTAGGTAGTGTGTGAGTTTTGTGTGTGTTCATGTGTGTGTGTGTGTGTGTGTGTGTGTGTGTGTGTGTGTGTGTATGCGTGTGTGTATGTGTGTGTGTGTGTGTGTGTGTGGCGTATTCTCTGTTCCTTGCACCACGTTTGCCTAACACATACGATGCACACAATAGATTTCTCCACGAACATTCGCTGCACGACATACGTATATAATGTCATATATGTGTCGCTGTGTGCCGTTTTTTCTTGTCTCTGATCATTACGTAACTTTCCGCTGTCAGTCAGTGCACGCAATATTTCTCGGTGAACACTCGCTGCACTATTTTATACGTATATTTCACACTGAACCATATGCAATATAAAACACTATCGCATGATTCCAGCCCAGCCTCTTCTGTTATTCCCCTTCCCTACTGTATGGTGTAAGAGACCGCCTGTTCCCTTAGCAACTAATCCATATGTCTGTGTTATCTCTATGGCATAACATAATGCCTGCTATGGTAGGTCAGTTATTTCACTAATCCAGGCACTATATGTTTCACAGATGTAAGTAATGGCTTCACTATAAGAGTAAAATACATCATTTTACGGGCAGGGTGAGTGGAAACCCCGCTATAACAAACCAGACTCTGCCTCTATGCCTAACAGCTGATAACGGGCCCCAATGCTTTACAAACAATATATCTATGTTCAATAGACACAATCACTTCACAGTATAGTAAAAAACACAGTACAGTCACAATATTTCAATAATGGCTTCAGAATCGGGTGGGAGGGGGAAAATGGCAGATTTAAAGGGACAACACAACACAGCATAACCCTCCTGTCTGGCTGCTAGTGGAGCACTGAGATTCTATCACATAGGAGCCATTGCAGTGTTGCCAAAGTCTTACCTCGGGAGAGACACATGGCTGCTAGAATGCTACAAAATTTGACGCAAATCGACCGAAAACTTTTTTTTTTTTTTTTTGCGTTTTCACGCGATTTGCGGTCCTGTGCTTTTGCGGTACCGTGCGCGAAAGGGCTAGTATGCTTGCACCCAGTCGGCTTAGGCGGTCCGATTACACTTGGTTCACAGACTACACACACATCCAAAGCCACTACAATGCAACACACAAGGACTTTCACCCTACATACAATCTCTGCAGAGCACCACATGGTGGAGATACAGATACATAGATAGACACAGACATAAATATGTTTGGAACAATTATGAAGAGATTAATTTGGATGTTGGAGTCAAACTCTGTGTGTGTGTGTGTGAGAGAGAGAGAGAGAGAGAGAGAGATGGGGCCAATTATGCATCATTTTAAAGCAGAACGTGAGAGGCTAATTCAGTTACCCATAATTCTGATAAAGCTTACTTCAGTTTTGATTTTTTTTTTTTTCAAATATTAAGAGGTTCATTTGAATGCTGAAGTTTAATTTTGTACTTTAGGAAAAGAGAACGTCTTTGAACTGATAAATTTTTGTTTTTAGTCTATCGAACTCGCATAATATTAAGAATGTGCCAAGTAATACAGCAGCCCAACCATCCCACCCTTCTGTCCGAACCATCACCACTCGTAGGGATGGTTCGGATGATTTAGAAACTTGTGTTTAGTTAACTAAAGCTTAAAACTGAAAACAGCTAAGGGTTTTATACTATCAGGCTGAAGAACCAAATGATGAGGCAACATTTTAGCATAAACACGATTTCATTACTCCTTAAATCTGAATTTTTATAAATATTTTCAAAAAGTGTCTGAACCATTACCACTCTCCCCTACCACATTATATGGTCTGCTGTGTGACTGAGAGTGTGGCCAGCTGCTGTAGTGATGACGGCTGCCGGTGGTGCTGGTGAGACATTGTTGGAGAAGCTGCAGCTGGTGCTGCTGAGGAAACTGGAGCTGGAGCTGGTGCTGCTGAGAAGGTTGGAGCTGGAGCTGGTGCTGCTGAAAACGTTGGAGCTGGATCTGGTGCTGGTGAGGAGGCTGGAGCGTGCATTGTGAAGATGCTGTTTATTTTTCTTTTTTCCCTATCTACCATTGGGGCCGAAGCCCCTGGTCATTAAGGCACTATATATACTGTATATATATATATATATATATATATATATATATATATATACATATATATATATATATATATATTAATCCCTTGATTGTCTGACATAACAGAGCCATCAATACATCCGGATATGGAGCAATACCTTATCTACCTATATGCTACCCATACCCAACCTATGAATACTCTACCCCCCTAATTGTGGCAGTGTTCTCTTTTTTTCAGTTATTTAGGCATCAAAACACATATGGGAGTATCCAGTATAATGCTAGACACTAAAACAATGCATAAACAATAAAAAAAACAGCAAATAAATAAATGAAGAAGATGAAGGTTGCAAAAAGAATTTTAATAAAGTAGTGTACTGTACAGTACTTGCCACCCAGTGAAGAGCAGACAGGCATCGTAACCTGTTAGCCTCCAGCTGGTGTACAGTAATCCTGTGTAGTCTAGTGCATAACAAAATCGCTTAATAAATGTCAAACTTTTCCTCCTCCTTCACCCGCTGAAGCTGGGTGATGAGTGGGGACGTGCAGCAAGGTGATGAAGGCCTGCCCACCTCAGGAGACTCTGAAGACAGTGGCAAACTCACGTCTAATGACGACTCAACGGCTGTGGGTCCGAGAGTGAAGGCTGGGGACAGGGTGGTGGTGGAGGGAAGAACGGGCTCAAACGTGTGAGGGTGGCAGGCTTGAAAAACGAGTTGATTTTGGATTGATGATAGGTGCAACCATTCTGATGGAGGATGACGACGTCCCTGACTGCCTGCAGATCCACTGCCAGCTTCAGAGGCACCAACTCCCTGTTGCAGTGTGAGTGCTTGGCATATTCGACCACCTGCTCTATAACGGCATGTAACACACGAAGACAAAGGAGTAACGGAGTGATGGGTTGCTCAGAGTCAGGGTTCTCATCCTCGTCACTGTCCTCTGTCGGCTCCGCAGAGACAGTAGTGATGATCTCATCAGACGTCTGATAACCAGGATCACCACTGTCATCGTCCAGCCACTTTCACATTGTTGATGTCCACACCCTCAACTTCCATATGTAGACAAAGATGGAAATGGTCCACGTCAAATCCCTCAAAGTCGTGTGAGGCCTTGTATCCCGGAAGGAGACGACCAACCACTATTGGGGGTTTGACAGAGACTTCTAAGCATTCACCCAGTTGAACACCACAGATTTGATGTAACACCGAAGAGTTTCTGAGGTCCACTCCCAACGTGTGTCAGTCCCTTGCTTGTCCTCTAGCACCACCATCACCTCGTTGAGGATCCTCTTCGCTGTCACTATCACGCCTTGGTCCATTGGTTGAATGAGAGCAGTATTATTGGGTGGCAGAAACATGCACCTAATACGGCCATCATCAGCAACCAATTCCTTTTCAGATGGATGTGCAGGGGCATTGTCGATGATCAGGAGTGTCTTCATCTGGTTATAAGAGATACCAAGTTACTCTGTTTGATATCGGACAACTTCCTTGACAAAGCGTCCATGGAACCAATCTCTGAAGATCTTACAGGTAAACCAGGTCTTCACAGAATAGTATCACACAACAGGCAGGCTCTCCATCAACCCACAGAGACAATGTGGCTGTTTTGTGCATCCAACAATAGCAGGCTTGAGGCGATGCACCCCGTTAGCTCTGGCGTAGCACAAAACCCAAGACACGCTATTCGGACAACTTCTGACCGGGCACAGTCTTCTCCCTGTCATCTGCCTCGGTGTTGGTGGGCAGGAAGCAGTAGAAGAGGCCAGTTTCGTCAGTACTGTATGCTTGACTGAGAGCAAGGCCTCGTCCTCAATCAGGCACTGCACTTTCTGGTGAAACGGCTCTACATCCTCAAATGTCACATCCAAAGCATTGCCATATGTCTTATGGCCAGTAAGTCCATGTCAAAGTTTTAACTGGAAGAGCCAACCTTCACTCATGCACGTTGTGTAGACATGCAAACGTCTTGGCTGCCTCCATCAACTCGGTAGCACTTACCAGCCCACCAGCACTCCGTTGCTGGCAGAACCAAACCAAAGTTGACTGGTCGATGGTGGCGGATCTGGGACATCACCTTCCTATTGCCCTTCTGAGTGGCATCACCGTAGTAATGTCTGTACTGAGTCAGCTTGGCCCGTGATATCTTGATATCAGACAAAGTTGAACGGGCCAGATCATATTCCCACAGAATGCATGAAGTAGTTCAGCCCATGTCAATCTTGCTCAATATTTCATGCTTCTTTCCAGAGTCAAAATCTCCCTCTTTTGTTTTTTGGGTGGTGGTGGGGCCATCATCATACACAAGAGAATGCCGTGGAGGAAAATCAAGGCCTGAAGAAAGTAGGGGACCACCACAAATGCACCAATGGTAGCTACCATGATCACAACGTGGCCAAGCATGTCCACACTTGAGACAGACAAAGGTGAGAAATGAGGTGCGGTACCATCATGTGAACAGTGTTCCCATGTCTACGAGCACACAAGTAAAAAGTGCCAGACTGACCTATGAGCTCGAGGGTCATTTTTGTTTGGACAGGCAAATGTTGTCACATGGCAGCAACACTGGATCCACCATACATCATGGCCTCAGAGAGCATCCAAGTAATCCGGCTGGCCAGGTGACCGACCATTCGGTAGGAAGGCGGACAGCCACGTGCGTGCAGGAGCATCCAAGTGATCTGGCCGGCCAGTGTACTTTGACAACTTGGTGAGAAGGTGACCGGCCATTCAGCTTGTGGGTTAGGGTCTGTATTACTTGCATGAGTCCGGGAGCGTCTGAGTGATCCGGGTGGCTGAGGGACCTTGACTGTTTGGTGAGCAGGTGGACAGCCATTTTTGCTCAGCTTGTGGGTTAGGGCCTGTATTACTTGCGTGCAGCCAAGAGCATTCAAGTGACCTGGGTGGCCGGGGGACTTTGAGTGTTCAGTGAGGAGGAGGCCGCCATTTTTGCTCAGCTGGTGGGTTGCGTTCAATTCCCCACACATGACCAGAGAGGCAGGCTGGCCACTCAAATGACGATGTCAGAAGTTTTATGTTTGGATATGGACAAAGAAATCCAGATACTGCCATAAGAGAGCCAAGGCTTGACGTTTGGATATGATGCATGTCTGGATGTGGAGCATCAAGATAACTGAGTGATTACTGTATATATAGGGATACCCAGCTATACGATACCCTGCTATGTGATACACCGGATTAGTGATGGGGGTAGAAATACCACCTTACCCCGCCTATTGTACGAGCCGCGCCCGGGACTGCCGTGCCGGGAGGAGTAGCGCCCTCCTGTTACCTAGCGGGGCTATATGATCTCATTGTAAGGTCTAGCTCAGGGGATTCTTTAATCCCGCCTATTGTAGGCCTAACTTCAGTTTTGCAATGGGTCCTGCAAGGTATTGTCCAGGGGTGATCGGCTGAAAGTTTGAATCATGCACACTCACCGCCAACTGAGCCTGCCTGCCTGCCTGCCAGAATGCGCAGAAACTCTCGTGCAGCCCCCGTACCCATCACTTACCCTGCACACACCCATATAGTTCTTCTCGCACCGCCCATCACTGAGTGAGGATCTCTCCTACGCTTGCCTACCCTACATCATGTTACATCATCAATATTACGCAAGCCACTATCGTAGTGAATCGTAACTGTGTCCCAGCAGTGCCACTGAGCAGGGCAGTGATACTAACCATGTTGTGGTGTGTGACTTTGTGTCATTTTTGTGGTAAATAAGTGCGATAATGTCTGGTCAGGGTACTGCACATGGTGGGGCTTGATGGAACTTGTGGCGCTAGTGGTGGTAGTGGCAACCCAAGTTAGGGTAAGTGCCCTGCTAGCGTTGGTACAGGTGATGTTCCCACGAAACACCAACGTAAGAGCATTTCAATGGGAATGAAGTTTAGATATTCTGAAGTGGCTCGACAAAGGTGAGGGAGCGTGTGCCATCGCCTTGTGTCTCCACCTGCTGCAGTCAACTGTTTTGAGTATTATAAAGAAGGCTGCCATCATCAGGACTGCCGCTAAGGAGGTTGCAAACCTCAGCGCCCCCCGTATCAACCACCACAGGGAGCCAGTGATGGAGTGGATGCTCCACATGTGAGTGGAGGACCAGAACAGGTGGAAGGTGCCCATGAGTTAGGCACTCATCTGTACCAAGGCACTTTCCCTTTGGGACCATTTGAAGGTGAGGAGAAATTTGGATGCAAGTGGAATCTTTAAAGTCAGCTATGGCTGGTTTGACTGCTTCAGGAAGTAGACAAGCCTGTGCCACGTGAGTATGTCT
Organism: Birgus latro; assembly: GCA_018397915.1. Taxonomy (NCBI): domain Eukaryota; kingdom Metazoa; phylum Arthropoda; class Malacostraca; order Decapoda; family Coenobitidae; genus Birgus; species Birgus latro. The sequence goes on along the minus strand of JAGKTI010000957.1, from coordinate 37,533 downwards.
GGTGAGGCGGAGAGTACATATACAGTGGCAGCAGCAGCGTTTCCTGATGAGCTGAAATGAACCATTGTGTAGGGTGGCTACAGTGCAAATCACGTCTTCAGCTTCGACAAGACAGGGCTTTTTTTGGAAGAGAATGTCCTCCAAGACATATCACGCAATAGAGAAGTCTGCATTGAGGTTTAAGGCTTCGAAGGACCGGCTTACATTTCTGCTGGGAGACAACGCCGAGGGTGACCTAAGTTAAAGCTGCTCCTAGTCTACCACCCATAGAATCCGAGGCCTTTGATTGGCATCATCAAGGAGAGCCTGGGGGTAATCTGGAAGTCTAACAAGAAGGCCTGGCTGTTGTCTGACATCTGCTGTTCCTACTTCCACTCATATCTCTCTCTTGTCCTGAAGAAGCAGGCCTCCAAGGAAAACTTAGCCAATCGATTCCTCTCAGTGATAGAGAACACACCTAGCAACCCTCCTGCAATGAAATACTTGGCCAGCAACACTGAAGTGCTGTTTCTACCCACAACACCACGTCGTTATTGGAACCTATGGACCAGGGTGTGATCGTCACCTTCAGTGCCTACTACCTCTGGCAAACTGTGCAGCAGCTGGTGAGGGCACGTGACAGCGACGACCAGGCAACAGTGCAGTAATTCTGGTGGGGGTATATCAGGCACGCCATCAAGAACATCACGGGTGCCTGCTGGGAGGTTAGCCAAGCCACCATGAGCGGAGTGTGATGCAAGCTGTGGCCGGAATGTGTTCACTCTTTCATTGGCTTCCCCGAGGGAATGCAAGCACTGCTGGTGGAACGGGTGCAGCAGGACATCATACAGCTGTCGCACGAGGCGAGATTCAGTGAGGTGCATGATGAGGAGGTCCTGGACAACCACAGGGAGGAGCTGAGTAACGAGGAGCTCCTCAACATGGAGATCCAATGTGCCCACCAGGAGGCACAGGAAGAGGAAGTTGTTCCAGAGGTGTGAGCCCTGAATATAAAGATTCTAAAGGAGATGGTGGCCCACGTTGATGAGGCAAGCTCCTTGATGAGGATGAACGACCCTCTCCCGGATGAGGCAGGGATGCGGCTGAGTGTCTGAAGGAGGGCATGAAGGTGTACCGAATGCTACTGGATGGGAAGAAGAGAGCAGCCAGGCAAACGACAATTACGTCATTCTTTAACCCGTGGATTGCAAGCTGCAGCTCAGGCTGGGCAGCACTGCGTTGCAAGCCACAGCACTGGCTGTGCTGACAGTGCATCACCGTTAATTACTCCACCCCTTCGCACTCTTGTGCATGGTGCTACAGAGAGATGGATAGAGAGAGGTTTTTTGCTTTTCACCAGATGATGCCCTGGATGTTTATCTTTAAGTTCATAATAAACAAAAACAATTTTTTTTATTTTTTCACTACTCCCCCACGTAAACTTACACATGACCCAACGCAAAGACGGAGAGAGAGAGAGAGAGAGATTTTTTCATCAGATGATGCCCTGGATGTTTATCTTCAATTTTATAATAAAAAACTAAAAAAAAAAACTTTTTTCTTCATTTTTTGCTCACCATAGGGTGTGAAAAAAAAAAAAGGTAATTGTGCAATCCACGGGTTAAGCAAGACTTCACCATACCATCGCCCTGCAGAGGATCTCCCCAGCCCTCCACCAGCAGAGAAACTCCAAAGGCCTTCTCCCACCAGGGACGTTATGCTCGGCTCCTGGTGCTGGACCTGACATCCAGGAGATCCTCATCTCCCTCGTGCCACCTAAGTCTAACTGGTGCACGCCCCCACTCCATCGCTACCTCCCTCACCCCAGCCTCGGTCTTCAACCCTGACACCACTTCATCCACTGCATCTGTCTCCCTCGCTATGACATGAGCCATCCAATTGGTCTCCCTTGCCACCTCATCAGTCATCACATCGCACCCCATTGCCACCTCATGAGTCATCGCATCAGACTCAATCGCTACCCTGAGCCGTCGCATCAGTCTTCCGCTCTCATCACGCCACCTCGTCAGCCTCCCCCCCCCACGACCATCTCTCGGAGATGGGGTTTGAGGGTTTTGAGGAGGATAAGTGAGTGCTAGGGAGCACCACATGTCCCCTGCCTCGGGAAGGATAGCAAGGATGACGACGAGGACCGGGCATGGACTTGGAAGAAGTAAGTGATGAGAGCTCTTTGATATTTTCTAACCTACTTTTATGATTTTCAGATTTTATTTGTTGATTTTAGTGTGTTATTAACCCTATCAGGATTCTGGACTGGGCAGATTGTCTGTGCTAGACTCAGCTGATCTTGCGCCGATCCACACCGGCCCGGTGCGATATTATTCTTTGATTTCTCTGTGTAAAAATACTTTTCATGATAGAATGTTGGTTTTTGTGCCTTTTAAAAGTCGAATAGTTGTACTTTATCGTAGTATGTTCGAAAAAGGAGAACAAAGAAAATAAAAAGTCAAAATGACGAGTTGATATTAGGCAAAAACAAAAAATTTTATACCTTGCCACAGAAAAATATTTGCCAAAATATAAAAAAAATAATAGATATATAAATCTGGTTTAAATCAAACAAAACTGCAATAAATTACCTTTAAAATGATATACAGATTATGGTTACTTCAGAATTTTATTGCGTGGTAAAGTGAAGAGAACAAGATGCACAATTTATTGAGTCTCTACCACATAATCGCTGCTCGATTTTTTTCATTGATCAGTCAATGTGTTATGCTACGTATTTGTGGGTCGGTTTCTCGCCCTTAAATACGCAGGCTACAGCGGGTCCCTATTCTAGACCGGGAGGTAACTCTAGAGAGTAGGACTGGACACAAAAACAAGGCAGCAAGTATTACACACATGTATTCCAGATATTTTCCCAAGGACAATAGTACATCACAAATATATTACAACTGGGTTGGTCGGGGATGGGTTAACTCTTAACACAAATGGAATCCGTCACTATACCGACTGGTAGAAGTATGGTACTATTTACCCAACACCTATGGCACATACAATACACTTATAATTTAAGACACAGGAATGAATTTACTATAATTTCCCAAACCCGTATAGCATTGGACGGCACTGTATGTGAGTTACGTTAACACCTGTATCACAGATACCTGGTGGCCGGAAGTCTATCTCAGGTACTGTTGCCCGTAGTGATCACTGGCAGGGGGGGGACTGCGATATTCTGGTATACCCTGACTAACATGCCTGGGCACGGGGGTGGGTGGAGATTTAATACACAAAGGGGAGGCACGATGGAAATAACATGTACTCCTTCTGCTGGTCACTTAAATGTTTCACTCGCGTGCCTGTGGGCTAAGGAGGGAGAGTGTAAATAACAAGGGAATGGCACAACCGACACAATATTAATGTTCTGCTGGTCACAAAGACAGTTCGAGACGCGGGACTCTACCCGAGATATAGGTCAGGCCACGTTTAGCTATTAGGCTCGTCCAATCTTATACTCTGGGTTCCTGGTCACTTAAACTCAAGAATACACTGTAGGGCATCACTCGTAATGTATACATTGATGCACACAAATATCTGGGTCGAAAGAGCACACACATATGTAAAGTCCACTCACTTTGTTACCACTGGTGGGCCCTAGGTTGATTCCTCCATCCAGACGAAGGGCTGAGTGGCGCGCCCCTGGGCAGGGCCCCACACGTAGTCGTGGGGCTAGGGGCTTGGCCCAAAGAGAGCCAGAAGACGGGCCTGTCGTCAGGTCTGGCAGAGACTCAGGGAGGCCTCGCCCACAGGTGAGTCACGCCCTGGTGTTCGGGGCAACTGAGGACCCAGGGCACTGGAACCCGGGGCGGCTAGACTGCGGCAACGGCTAGAGGGCGGTGTCGCCGACAGGGTCGTCTCGCAGGAACCTCGGGCCGGGGGAGTAGTGGACAGGGCCCGTCATTGGCTGCGGGGTCTGCAGGGACTCTGCTTCGGCCACTGTTCACCCTGGTGGAGTTGCAGGGAACCAAGACCTCGTGCGAGGCCTTGCCACGGCTCTGGTGAAGGGTCCTTTCTGGCTGCAGGTCATCCTGTAGGAGAAGCAGACGGTGGCCTGCTTTACACCTGGCCCGCCAACGTCGTGGTAACACAGGGGGCATCAGCTTCAAGGCGGCTAGTGGCCTGCTCTGCCTCTGGCCTGACGTGACTTATGGGCGACGTCTGGGTGGCCCAGGGGACAACAGCTTCAGTGCGGCTAATGGCCTGCCCTACCTCTGGCCCAACGTGACTTATGGCCGACGTCGGAAGGGCACAGGAGGTGGTAGCTCTGGTGCGGCTAATGGCCCGTACCGGTGAGCTGGGAGCACTAGTAGCAGAAGGACGGACTGTGGCCGATCCTGCCTCGTACCCAGTACGGCTTATGGCCGGTACTGCGGCGCCACTCTGGGGGGAACGCCTACAGGAGACGGACGACTTATGGCCAGTCCTGCCCGGCCGACACACGTCCGTGCCGTGGCCCTGTGGCGGGGATGCAACTGGGGAACGGACTGTGGCTGGTTCTGCCCCGTACCCGGTACGACTGTGGCCGATACCGCGGCGTTGTGTGGAGTTGTAAACTCCACCCCTTACCTGGTGAGTGGAGCTACGGCTGGAGACTTGGTGCCGGCGACTGCTACCTTTCCGGGTCACCACCTGGGCGCAAGAGGGGCGCCGGGAAGTGACACAGGTGCACCGTTCCTGTTCCCAGCCGCTCTGTGTCAGCGGCGGTCCCCCGGTGGTACTGGGGGGGGGGGTTGGGGGAGCTGGTGTCGTCTGCTCCGGCCGTCATGTTGTCTGTGGCTCCAACCCCTAACTCCTGTATTTCACAATGTAAATACACTTTTTATGTTAGGATCCTGGTTGTGTTAGTTTGGAGTTGAATATTCGTAACATATCGTAGTATGTTCAAAAAAGGAAAACAGTGAAAATAAAAGTCAAAATGACGAGTTGAAATTTGGCAAAACCAAAAATTTTATACCTCACTGCATAAAAATTTGCAGCAAAAAAACTAATAGATATTTAATCTGGCTTAAACCATGCAAAACACCAATAAATTACCTTTACAATGATATATAGATTATGGTTATGTCTGCATTTTATTATGTGGTAAAGCAAAAGGAAAAAGATGCACAATTTTTTATGAGTCTCGGCTGCATAATCATTTTGCAATCTTTTTCTTTAATCGGTCAGTGTAAATTCATTTTTTATGATAGGATACTGGTTGTGGGTTCCTTTTGAAGCTGACTATTTGTATTTTATAGTAGTATGTTCAAAAAACAAAAAGAAAATGAAAAGCCAAAATAATGAACTGAAGTTAGGCAAAAAACAAAAACTTTATACCTTGCCATAGAAAAATATTCAGCAATGTATACAT
>JAGKTI010000957.1:0-27328 GCA_018397915.1 Birgus latro | reverse complement strand
TATATATATATGTAGTGCCGTCCAGTGCTATACGGGTTTTAGAAATTGTACCAAAATCATTCCTGTGTCCGAAGATATAAATGTGTTGTATGTAACACGAGTGTCGGGTTGATAGTACCATACTTGAACAAGAAGGTATAGTGACAGACAGCAATTGTTTACAGTGTTCACTTACCCCCGGCCAACCCATTGTAATATATGTGATGTACTATTGTTCTATGTTAAATATCTAGAATACATGTGTAATATTTACTGCCTTGTTTTTGTGTCCAGTCCTACTCTTAGGAGTTACCTCCCGGTCTAGAATAGGGACCCGCTTTAGCCTGCGTATTTGAGGGCGAGAAACCGTCCCACAAATACGTAGCACAACACTGGTGGCTAGCGGTGGTTCTTGACCCGGACGGTGAAAAAGGACTGGAAAATTTGTGTGAAAATGGCAGCCAAAACACATGTACCCCTACCAAAATAATTTGACCCAGAACAATGCGACATCACTACTTACTTGCAAATGGTCAAGCCATTGCTTGATATTGGTTTTGAAGAAGATAATCAGAAAATTGCTGTTACTTTACCTTACTTGGGAAAGGCAGTAGCTAGCATAGCACCAAAGATAGTCCCAGACCTCACATGGGCCAGATTTACAAAAATTGTTGTAGACGCTATCACCCGTCATTAGGGAAAGTTGTCGCAGTTTCACAAGTAGATGCCCTCAGATATGACGGGGATCTGGACAATACGTTGGTCCAAGCTAGGCGACTCATCACCGCCACATACCCGGATGCCGAAGTGAATACCCGGGATGAGCATATCTTTAATACTCTCCTTAGAGTCCTCCCGGGCATGGTTAAGGAACATTTTACCATCCATGACCCGACAGGAAATTTGGACCGCGACGTCCAGCTCATACGCCGCCTTCTTGCAGCCCGCCCCAACACGCAACAAATTGGGGTTGTGAGCCGGTTCCCGACGAAACCCTCACCCACGTGGCCCCAACCCTCTCCAGCCCCACCACGAGACACCTCCACCTCGGCTCTCCCAAGAGCCCACCCCACCAGGAGGCGGTCGCCCCAGGACGACAGTGTAAACCTCATCACTATCAATCCGTGGGAGTTCACCGCCTGTAACAGCTGCTGCCCACTTTACGACATTTGTGAACAGCTCAAAGTGGCACGCAGAAGACGAGCCGATCCACCGAGGCGCAGCCCAATGCTGGCAGTAGAGGAGGGCCCTGCGAACCCCCAACCCCCTCTCGTTGAGGAACCTGACGCCGGCTGCGAAACAAAGGCCCAACTGGTGCTGGATTTTTAGGATTGCCCCCGCACCTCCCCACGGTGGCAGGGGACACCTCTGCCCAATACCGACCCCCAGTTTGTGAGAAAATGAAATTACAGGGGGTCAAGGCAAGACTCCTGGTGGACACGGGAGCCGCCAGGTCTTGCTTATATACCCACTTTTACTCCCGCCACCAGGGAGTTTTGGGGCCCCTTCTCCCCACTTCAGCCCGCCTTATAGATGCGGGGGAAGGCTCCCTGCCTATCCGTGGGGAAACACGGGCCCTACAAGCGAGGACGCATCAACAAGCCTTCACTCGTCATCCCTTCATCATATTTGACTCGTCCTGCCGCGCATATGACGGTTACTTGGGGCTAGACCTACTGCAAAATCTCCACACGCACATAGACTGCCACGGGAGACGACTTCAATTTCGGCAGCCCCCCCAAGAACCCAAAAGCATATGTACGTACACAAGCCAGGACAGCATCCCCCCCCTCCTCCTAAGCCAGCCCCTGGCCCCACATTTCCCGTGACCGTCGCATTCTCTCTCACCATTCCTCCCCACCACGAAGCGTGGTTAAAAATCAACAAGCCCACAGCCATTCCCTATTTTCCCCCAGTGTCCCCACCGGGCCCCTCGCTACCTGCCTAATGTCGCCGACCTTCCTTCTGCCCCACCTGAGTGCCATCAAAGTGGCGAACCTAGCGGCTACACCCCTCACTCTGCCGAAAGGACTTTTGGTCGGCGACCTAGAACCAGCAGAGCCGTGCGACACCACATCCTTAGAATCACCCCTTTCTCCCCTTCCTCCGTTGCCTGAACACTTATCAGCGCATCAGGCCGAGACGCTACACCACCTACTGCTCGAGCACCAGGATCTTTTTTAGCTGGGCCCGCCGACTTGGGGCATACGACGTATTTAGCCCATGAAATTCACACCACTGAGCCCCCCATTCGGCAACCCTCTCGCCGGAAGAACCCACACCAACGGGCTGAGGAGGACCAGCAAGTTCAAGAAATGCTGGATGCCGGCATCATAACGCCCTCTACCAGCCTCTGGTCCTCCCCTGTTGTCCTGGTTCGGAAGAAAGACGGCACTCAATGCTTCTGCGTCGACTACCGCCGTTTAAACGACGTCACTACAAAAGATGCCACTCCTCTCCCCCGAACAGACGACTCCCTAGACTCCCTACACGGCTCCACCTGGTTTTCCACGTTGGACCTCCAGTCAGGGTACTGGCAGGTCCCCGTCCACCCCCAGGATCAAGAGAAAACGGCTTTCTCCACAAGCAATGGGAAACTGTATCAATTTAACGTTCTCCCCTTTGGGCTATGCAACGCCCCAGCCACCTTCTCCTGCCTCATGGAGTCCGTCCTCAGCGGTCTGACATGGGAAGTCTGCCTGGTGTACCTCGATGATGTGATCGTATTTAGCAAGACATGGGCTGATCACCTGCACCGCCTCTGACAGGTGTTTCAGCGGATACGCCAGGCTGGGTTAAAACTCAAGCCCACTAAATGTGTTCTAGCCGCCCGCTCAGTCCCCTTCCTAGGACACATTTGTCTCTGGGAAAGGTATCTCTCTAGATCCCGAAAAATTAAAAGCCATTGCCAATCAACCTCTTCCCCAAGACATGCACCAAGTCCGTGCCTTCCTAGGCCTTGCGTCATACTACCGACAGTTCATAAAAGGGTTTGCCGACCTTGCGAAACCGCTCCATGACCTCACTAAAAAGGGTGACCCCTTCGTCTGGAGCAACGACCTCATCGCAGCATTCCACTCCCTAAAGGAGAACCTTGTTTCCTCCCCCATCGTCGCCTTCCCCAACTATGACCTCCCCTTCAGGTTGTACACCGACGTGTCCCTGGTAGCCATAGGTGCTGTCCTGGCCCAGGTCCAGGAAGGGCGCAAGCATATCATAGCTTGCGCCAGCTGTACCTTAAACCCTCCCGAACGCAATTATGCCGCTAACAAATGCGAATGTTTGGGAATCGTCTGGGCCCTTGATTACTTCAGGGCCTACCTATTGGGCACCAGCGTCACCGTCATCACGGACCACCAGTCCCTCCAGTGGCTACGGAAGTCAGCCACCCACAATGCCCAGCTCCTCCGCTGGCGCGAATCACTGTAGGAGTTTGATTACGAGATCGCATACCGGCCTGGGAAATTACACCCCAACACCGACGCCCTCTCCCGCCTGCCAGTGCAATCGCTCCTCCCTCAGTCTGATTTGATCCAACACTGGCAAGATCGAGATCAGCCTCCCTGGATTCCCCAGCACCTTTTCAACAAACTCCACCTGCAAGGGGACCAACTCTTCACGCCTTCAGGTCACATTGTCCTTGACCCGGACTCCGCCGTGAGCGTCCTCACTCACCTCCACTCGGACAATGGGATCCACCTGGGTACAAACAGCCTGACTCAGGTCTTCAATGACCTCTACTGGGCCCCCAACCCCGCTACCCTAGCCCAGCGTGTCACCCAGGCGTGTCGAGCATGCTGCCTAGGGAAGGACATTACCCGCATGGCGAGTCCTACTGGCAAAATCACCACCCACAAGCCCTGGCAGCTTTTATCCGTCGACGTTGTTGGGCCCCTGCCACCCAGATCCGGCTACCGTTACATCGTCACCTTCGTCGACGTGTACTCAAAGTTCCTTATCGCTTGCCCGGCCAAGGAACACAGTGCCGTCGCCATAGCCGACGCCCTCATGCGCCACGTCTTCCCTTACTTTGGTGTCCCCCAGGCCATTCATTCCGATAATGCCCCTGAATTTATGGGTCAAGTATGGAAAGAACTGTCCGTCCTGTTCGGGTTTTCCATTTCGCACTCCTCCCCATACTGGCCCCAAGGAAACGGGGTATGTGAGAGGAGCCATCGAACCCTCTTAAACCAAATTAGGACCCGGATCCAGAGCACCCAGGATCAGGAATGGCCTGCCCACGTCAAAGTCATCCAGTGGGGGATGAACACCTGCCCCCACGACGATGGCATCACCCCACACGAACAGGTATTCGAAGAGGCGCCCCTCCTCCTCCCTCTCCGACAACATCTCCAACCCCCCGCCCTGTCCTCCCTCGCGGACCCCTTATATCACCTGAAGCATCGCCTGCAACACCTGCGCGGACATCAGAACGCTCAGATGGATTCCTCCCCTACTAACCCTTACAAACCAGGTGACGAGGTCTTCGTGGCCTGCTTGCCCACCCCTAGTAAGGGTGCCCCTCGCTTTATGGGGCCATATGTGGTCACGAAGGTCCCCAACCCCTTTCAAGTCGTCATCGACTACCACGGGACACCACGCACCTACAGGAATCACCACGTCCGCCCCTCCCGTGACTCCACAGGGCCTTCCGCACCCACCCCGACCACGAGAGCCGGTCCCACGCCAACTGCTCCCCAGGAAGAGCCCTTTGTTTATTATTCCTCTCCCTCCCCTTCCACCCTGGCTTCCACTTCCACACCACCATGCTCCCCCGCCGCCACACCACCCACTCCATGTGCTCACCGCACACCTGCCGGAAATGCCACGCCGGCCTCCCTGTGCTCCGCGCCCAGCTCAACCCCCACCCCGCCGACCTCGCCAGTCAACCATACCCCGCTGCCTCGCACTCCGCCTGCCCCCACCCCACCTTCCATTTCCTCGTCGCCGCCCACTCCTCAGCTAACCACAACCACGACCCGTTCCGGGCGCATTTCAAGCCCACCCGTGCGCTACACTTTAACCCCTACGCCCACCCATTCGCCCCGTAGCAACCAACCGCCCACCCCACCCCCCAATACCACCCCAATATCCCTCCCTTCTCCACACCTCGTGTGGAAGAACCCGCCCCACTCCATTCCCAGAGGAACACCGCACCCACACTCCACCGGCAATATAAGCCGCACCAGGCTGCCTCTGGCCAGCATTCGCTTCCAGGACACCACTGCCACCAACACCATGCGTGTCACCAGAGTCACTTGGATTCCCACCTTTGGGCGAAAGCTACGTGTGAGGAGCACGCTGCACCTACTATACCTCCTCCAGCAGGCGAACCACCCTTCCACCCTACGGGTCGCCTACGCGCCCCAACTCACCGCCAACGTAGCCTCCGACCATTGGACGTCCTTCCTCAGCCACCTCAACCCTATCCACAGGACGGCCAACACTCACCTGTACCACCTCCAGTCACGAGGCCGTGACTTCAACACAGAGGAGGGTGGTGAAATACAGGAGTTAGGGGTTGGAGTCACCAACCACACGGCGAGCGGGGCAGACTACACCAGCTCCCCCAACCCCCCCCCAGATCACCAGGGGATTACCACCAGCGCAGCGCGGCTGGGAGCAGGAACGACCTACATGTTCAACTTCCCGGCGCCCCTCTTGTGCTCAGGTGAGGGCCCGGAAAGGTAGCAGTCGCCGGCACCTTGTCTCCAGCCGGAGCACAGCTCTGCAGGTAAGGGGTGGAGTTTACAACTCCACACAGTGCCGAGGTACTGGCCATTGTCATACCGGGTACGGGGCAGAATCGGCCATAGTCCGTCCCTCAGCTGCTATTGACCTGAGCTCATCGGCACAGGCAATAGCCGTCCCAGAGCTCACCTCCTCGGCGTCAGACACGAGCCACACCAGGCCTAACACAGTGCAGGCCACAAGCCACCAGGAAACCAGGCATAACACAGTGCAGGCCACAAGCCGCCAGGAAACCAGGCCCAACACGGTGCAGGCCACAAGCCACCAGGAAACCATCTCTCCCTGTGTCCTCTCAGCGTCAGCCACGAGCCACGCCAGGCCTAACACAGTGCAGGCCACGAGCCGCCAGGAAACCATCCCTCCCTGTGCCCTCTCGGCATCGGCCACGAGTCACGCCAGGCCTAACACAGTGCAGGCCACAAGCCGCCAGGAAACCAGGCCCAACGCAGTGCAGGCCACAAGCCGCCAGGAAACCAGGCCCAATGCAGTGCAGGCCACAAGCCGCCAGGAAACCAGGCCCAACGCAGTGCAGGCCACAAGCCGACAGGAAACCATCTCTCCCTGTGCCCTCTTGGCATTGGCCACGAGTCACGCCAGGCCTAATACAGTGCAGGCCACAAGCCGCCAGGAAACCAGACCTAGCACAGTGCAGGCCACAAGCCACCAGGAAACCAGACCTAGCACAGTGCAGGCCACAAGCCGCCAGGCAGCTACCCTCACGGTCACTCAGGCGTCGGCCACGAGTCACGCTTGCCCCAGTACAGAGCAGGCCACAAGCCGCCAGGAAACTATCCTCCCCGGTACCCATCAGGTGTTGGCCACAAGTCACGCCGGGTCAGGAGCAGAGCCAGCCATAGTCCGCTTCTCCCCTACGGGAGCACCAGCAGTCGGAGAGGACCCTACACCCGAGGCGTGGCAGGGTCTTACCCAGGACCTAGGCTCCCTACGGCTCCACCAGGGTGACCAGCTGCCGGACCAGAGCCCCCACAGACCTCGCAGCCGACGACGGGCCCCATCCACCACTCCCCCGGCCTGAGCTTCCCGTGAGGTGTCCCTGACGGCGACACCGCCCTCAAGCAGTTGCCGCAGCCCAGCTGCCCCGAGTTCCAGTTCCCTGGGTCCCCTGTTGCCCCAGGAGTTGCCCCGCACACCAAGGCGCGACCTACCGGTAGGCGAGGTCTCTCGAAGGCGCTCCCAGACCCGACGTCAGGCCCGGCTCCTAGCCCTCTTCGGGCCGAGCCCTTAGCCCCATAGCCACGTGTGGGGCCCTGCCCAGGAACGCGCCACTCCGCCCCCGTTTCCCTCCTGACGGAGGAATCGCCCTGGGCCCATCAGTGTTACCCGAGTGGACTATCTATGTATATGTGTGTGTACCCTTAGACTCAGTATAGTGTGCATCAACAGGTATCTTACGAGTGATTCCCTACAGTGTATCCTCAAAGTGAAGTGACCAGGAACCCCGAATACGATTGGACGTCCCGATAGATAGAACGTGGCCTGACCTATATTCGAAGGTAGAGTCCCACCACCCTGGACAGTCTTTGTGATAATCTAGAAATACCCCTTTTGTGTCTTTGTGCCTTGAGCTGGTGTTTACACTCCCCCTCCCCTGTGTTCAGTTAAAATTTCACCAGCCCTTTGTCCCAACGTGTTTAACCCGGGCATACCGAAATACCACAGTTCCCCTTGTTAATGACCTTTACGGGCCACCCTACCTGAGATAGACTTCTGGCCACCAGGTACCTGAAATACAGGTGTAACATAATTTATATTCATATGTAGTGCCGTTCAGCGCTATACAGGTTTTAGAAATTGTACCAAAATCATTCCTGTGTCCGAAGATATAAGTGTGTTGTATGTAACACGAGTGTCGGGTTGATAGTACCATACTTGAACAAGAAGGTAAAGTGACAAATAGCAACTGTGTACAGTGTTCACTTACCCCCGGCCAACCTATTGTAATATCTGTGATGTATTATTGTTCTGTGTTTTATACCTAGAATACATGTGTGATATTTACTGCCTTGTTTTTGTGTCCAGTCCTACTCTTAGGAGTTACCTCCCGATCTAGAATAGGGACCCGCTTTAGCCTGCGTATTTGAGGGCGAGAAACTGTCCCACAAATACGTAGCACAACAATAAGATTAGTTGCTGGATCCACTTTCACAGGTACTAGATTGGTAAGGGTCTAACTGTAAGGTCGAAAGGAGGTTAATCTGTGAGAAGGTTTGTTTCGGTACAGATAACTCTACGGGTTCATCTTTGACTCTCCTCACCTTGTTTCTGTCGGCAGATATGGTTCACTACATACGGTGCTCCACCCCAGATCATAACTCTCTTCACTCCATCCCACGTGAGTGTAGCTTGGCTCAACACGTCACATCCCAGGAGAATGTCTGTACTAAGGTAGGAGTTTGGTACTACCGGGACCCACTGCTTGTGTACTTTCTCATCATCAACCGCTATTTCAGCTCACAACATCCCTAATATTCTCAGAGGTGCACCTGTGATGCCTTGTAAGCGCGGCGGATTTCGACGTGTGTTCAGTTCTCCCCCGATCCGTTTGAATGCGGACTCCTTGATTAAAGTGTAACTACTTCCGGTGTCCATGACATCTTCCCATTTGTTATTACACTGATAGTGGGAGATGTTTGACCGCCAGCTAGTCATAACTGCTGAGTTGGTTCATGAGTTACTACCGGAGAGACGCCTTGAGCTGTAGTGTCGGGACTACGTCCAGGACACCCGCGTTCACCTCGCCGACATCCGGGTCTGCGACAATCAAAACAGTGTCCAGGAGGGGGTTTTCGCCAACAATCTCTGAGATTGTGAGAGGTAGTTCGACAAAGAGCACAGTATTTATCCCTATATACTTTAGGGTTGTTAGGCCGTCCCTTATCTGCTTGTGCCAGGTTGGACTTAAGCTCACGGATCTGGAGCTTTAGATCCTTTACTACTTCTTTCGGTCCGTCTGGATTCGAAATGTTATTCTGTGTCGGTGAGGTAGAAGGTGATAGCTGGTTGCCTACCTCCCTGTCTTTCATGCTTCTTTTGGAAGGTAACATATTAATCTAAGAGGTCTGACTCACTTCCAATAGTTGGCATTCATTCTCTATTCGATCAATGAATTTTTTAAATGGGTATTCATCATCTAGGAAACCTTCAAGTTTACTCCTTGATGGAAGAGGTAATCCATACCACAATTTACGCTTGATTGTTTTGTCTCGGTTAGGGAATCTCTCTCCGGGAAATTTGTGTTCAATGGCCGCATGTTTACAAATAAAGCGGTGCGTAAAGGCCTGAGGTGATTCTACCCAATCGTAGCACGCTGAATCCAATTCCTGCCATGCCCGATCGATACTTACTTCAATAGCAAACTCTGATCTAAGGATCGCCTTGAATGTTAGCCACGTGGTTACTCGTCTTTTAGTCTGGACGTTATGAATGAACACTGCTAATTCCGAGCTCACTCGACTTCGCAATTTGTATGCGCATTCCATCATCTTGGCTACACTGCTCTACTGCTTCAAAGAACATTTCCAGGCAAGCTGCTGCATCAATACCCTGTAGTTGACCCAGTTCTAGAATTGGAACATTCCGTGGTCTTGTGGGATTCTCATTACCCATCATTGTTAGAAATCGATCTGGAGTCTGAGGACAGGCTAATCTCGGGAAAAACTGCTATACCTCAGTCTGATCATACTCATCGTTCTCCTTAATCTGAATTCCTACACCTTGCCAACTCATGGTGAAATGGATGGAACACCTTTTACTACTATTAGCTATCTAACTTATTAGGCCAGATACCCTCTTATCACTGTCACCAATTTATTTTTCACCTTGCTCCTTGCCTCGCCTGACCAGTGCACTCCATCGGTTCGTTCATCAGAGAAAAAAGTTCTGGCTTTGGCTCCAGGGGCCCGATACACTTTCAGTTCCATGTCCGAATTAATATTCAATGACTGAGGTATTTGGCTATGGCCTACTAAGGATACTCTTAACATTCTGCTCTTACACTTTTAACTGTGGGAATATACTGATCGATTTTCGGTTTTATCACTACAATGAAAAATTTTACCTTCCAGGAGTTCTCAATATAAGATCAAGTGGGCCTCTAGCATGTTATTACCGAATCTATCTAAATCCCACCGATGTGCCACCAGTGTAATATCCAGATTTTTTTAATTACTATTTAATTATTTAATTAATGAAGATTCCACCACTTTAGCCGCCAGTGTAAGGGTGCCATTTTGACTATATGAATTTATTATTTAATTTTACTGATTACTACTGAGGAAGAAATCCTAGAATTTTAAAGAAGGCCTCGTAAATTGATTACCACTAGGAAGAAATACTAACAGGTAGAAGTAGAAATAATTTTGGTAGGCTGCCACCACCCAGCGATTGCCAGGAAAGAAGTTATTAGTCCCAAACAGTGAAAGATGGGACACTGAGGCCTAGAAACAGTAATCAGGGTAGCGTGAGTAAATAAGAGTGCGTGAATTCTATAGATAGTAACATACCTTGCGGGCCACTCGATCTCACAATCAACTTCCCAGAGGAGTTTAGATCAAACACATAAGAAAATTAATTATCTATGATTTACTAACGTTAACATACATAAAATAAAATTAACCTTCGAACAAATAGTAACTAGTACACAGTTATACTTCAGTCTCTGATTCCTCCAGAATAACTGGTTAAAATAATGCTCTCTCTACCACAGAGAATAAATCAAGCTGACTCACATATCACGGTACAAAACTTATTATTCGAGAGAACACCACCACTGAAAATCCTTGGGCATTTACACTCAACAAGATGTTGATAATACTGCACACAAATGAATTACTCGGCCGATACATAAAATACATACATTAAGAATACACACAACTCGACCTCTTAACCCAACACGAGGTACACAAGTAAAGAGAAAAAAGAATTTTTCAAACTCTGGCGTGACTTGCATTAACCACGGTCTCAAACGGACTCGTAGATTTTTTCCCAGGCTCACAACTTGTCACCAAGGATTACTCTAGATTTAGTATTTTCACCCCTATTTTCCATGGGTTTACACAATTTGACATATCTATGTATATGATCGGATGCACAAGAATGATTCAATATATAAAGAACACAGCGCTTGCAATACCCTGTATGTTAGGAAATCCGACACTACAAAACACACTCGCTTTTATCTAGAATACTTCACTTTAGGAGAAAAGGCTTTTCCAAGTGGACCATACGAAAACATAATCAACAACAATGCATAAAGAAATGAACTGAGTGGAGGGATTGTGTAAGGGCTTTGGCCAATTGTACCGCGTGACTCTAGTGAAGACTGCATTGGGGCCTCGATGTTACACTCGACAATCTGTGGATGTCGTGTTGTCTCGGTGCTTTTTCGACTCGAAGTGATGGTCTGCGACAGAACGCTCCGGCTCTTTCGCTATGGTCCCAACACCGTATCTGGCCTCGACTTATTTCTCTACAGTTTACTTACTATACAATCATCAAGGAACTTGCAACAAGGAATTTTTTCTTTCCTCTACTTAGACAAAGTGACTTATGGTGCTTCAAATTTTGTGGCAGTAACATGGGTCTGACAGTTTATACCAAAGCCTAAACTCACGCGTTTACTTAATTATATCCATGTGTCACAGCTGTCTGGTCTACGTGATCTGGCGTCAGTGAAAATAAATAAATTTCGCGGCTATGAATGACTATAATCAATAATCAGACTTTACCTAAGCTCAAAGACATTTATTATTTAGCACAACAAGATGATAATAACAAACCCAACTATAAAATTCTGAATTCAAAGTGCAAATACAACTTATCGCGAATTTTAACCTCGAATTAACTTTCTTTGCCTCTTTATCAAAAACAGAACATGAATTTGCACGTCCATCTCGCTCCACACGGTCTTACATATTAATAATATTACTCTCCTGCTACACTTTAACTAAGATCAAGCCCAAAAAATGAATTGCAAGGTCCACTTCCCATACATTGCATCAATTAAACAGGGTCCAGAACTACACTTACACCACACTTAAATTAACTTAAATTACACTTATATTATACGTATACTAACTTATATTACACCTATATTAACTTATATTATACTTATATTACACTTATATTATACTTATATTACACTTAAAATTACGGCACTACAACACTGCGTTTCAAAGATTGGATATCATAGGAAGCAGGGAATACAGACAGAGTGAGACAGTTCCAGAGTTGACCAGTTGCATAAATGAAGGACTGGGAGTAACGGTTAACCCTTGCATTAGAGAGTTGGACAGAAAAGGGATGAGAGTTTGTTGCTAGACAGGTACTACGTGCCCGTCATAGAGGTGGAGGGATGCAGGCAGACAGTTCAGAGGAACAGTGACCATTGAAGTAGCGATAGAAGAGAGATAAAGAAGCAACAGTGCGGCGAAGAGACAAAGGTTGAAGGGAATCAGTAAGAGGAGGAGAGTTAATGAGAGGAAAAGCCTTTGACTCCACCCTATTGAGAAGAACCGTATGTGGGGAGCCTCCCCACACGAGAGTTGTACTCCATACATGGGTGAATAAAACCCGTGTACAAGGTCAACATCTGTGCAGGGGTAAAGAAAGCTCGGAGTCGGCCCAGCACACCTAATCTCTTGGAAGCAGATTTCACAAGAGATGTAATATGTTCTTTCCAAGACAAATCCCGAGAGAATGAAACCCCTAGCATGTTCAACGATGATGCAGGACTGAGCTGGACATTATTAAACATTAGTGGGTAATCCTGAGGAAGATTTTGTTGGGTTGATAAGTGTAAGAACTGAGTTTTTGATGCATTAAAAATAACAAGATTATTTTTACCTCAATCAGAGATATGAGCCAAGTCAGACTTTAGGTGTGCCATAGCCCCATCCCTTGTTTGCTGAAGTAACTGCTGAGATGGACGTTGCAGAAATCGAATGGAAAGGTGAAGGGTGGAATCATCAGCATATGAGTGGATAGGGTTAGATGTACAGCTTAGAAGGTCATTGATGAATAAAAGAGAGAGATTTGGTGATAGGACAGAGCCCTGAGGAACACCACTGTTGATAGGTCTAGGAGAAGAACGATAGATATGTATATGTATACATACAGTATATATATATATATATATGTACTATGGAGCCTCTGTGGCAGAGTGTGCATCTCACATGCTGGTGGATGCGGGTTCGTCTCCCGCCAGAGTTGTAAAAACTTTGGGAAGCGTTCACCAAGCCACTTACTACCTTGGCAGACATAAGGGGCGCTGTGGTTGAACCAGTGTCGCATACTAGTATGCTTGCACCCAATCGGCTTAAGGTAGGCCGATTACAATTGGTTCACAGACTACACACACATCCAAAGCCACTACAACACAACAAGTACACTCACAAGCACTTCTCACCCTTCATACAGTCTCTACCAGACAGCCTAAGCCACTGGCTAGAGATACATGACTTGCATCATCCCTGCTTTGGTAGGGATAGGCCAGTCCTGCAATGGACCTCAACGGCTGATGACGACGACGATGACAATATATGTACTGTATGTGACGTAAATAGACTGAGGTGTCTTATTTTAATGGATACATTGCCTTACTTCTGTGGCCTTAGAGTAATAAATCACCCTATCGTTGGTGATTACTGATGAAGCAAGTTCATTACATGGAGTCAAAACAGTTACATATTCCACTACACATCAGATAAGCACTTTTTGTATTACCTAATGGTGCAGTATATTGTACAATTCATCACAGACTCCAATTATAATGACCCAATACTCATCTGTCTCTCCTTTTAACTAAACTTTCCTGATTATACACTTTTCAATCTCTTCTTGAATCAGTTTTTGTACACTCAACCACATGAAAATTACTGTGCCTGTACTACCTTACTATGGTACTACTACTACTACTACTACCACACACCATTCCAGTTACTTTTAACAGCTGTCCCAGTTCTGAATTCCCTACTTTCATTGAAGACTTATTAACTCTTTCCATCCAGTGATGTAATTTAGTTTTTTTTTTCCCTTTCTCCAGAATTTTATTAAATTTTGATAAATTTTTCAAAGCTGAGGGGTTAGTTATACCCCTCATGTACTGCTTCACTACAAAGTCTCCCAGAAACTTAACTGAACCATGTGGAAGTAAAAAAAATAGTATATCACAAAGACAGGAAAACCAGTTACAATGTAGGGTGTTATCCAAATATCCAAATAACAAGGTGACATTGAGCCTACTATGGTGCACCTCTTTACTAGGTGATGAGAAGCAAATGTGGCATCCACAAAGGAACCAAGCCTCAACTAATCCTCATACCTTGCTGTCAGGTTGTCCAGTGTAAATAGAGGTATATTTGACTTTTTCATGTGGTACTATATTCTAAAACCACTAATTTACATTGTAAATGAAATTCATGGACTGCTTGCTGAAGGTAAGTGAGCTGTGATTAATTTTTCATTCCAGTTATTTTCAGATTTTTTTGCTGTGATTTACAAGCATAATTACATGATTAATTGTATTTTCCTCTGTCCTCTTGGATATATAATAACAAGCTAAGTGTTATTAATGCTTATCCACTTACCAAATAAGTTAGCTGCTTTAGTTTACAAAATATTGATTTTTTTATTAATGGGGCAACTTGACTCAGCCTCCTGGGGCAGTTTGACTTGGCCCCCTGGGGCAATTTGACTTAGTATTTTTGGGCAGTTTATATGCTGCAACTTCATCAGACTATATGGACAGTTGTAGACACTACATCGGGGATTTCAAGGAAAATCTCGCAGGTACAGACTGGGTACATGGCTTCCTGAAGAGACTTAGACCTGCTGTTCTCCAAGATATGCCAAAATATTTCGAGGAAACAGGCTGCTGTCTCTGAAGGGATTGTAGTGGCCTACTTTAAAAAGTTAGAAGAGAGCCTTTGGGGAGTACGTCCTGCAAATATCATAAACTATGACAAAACCAATATCACGGATGATCCTAAGGGAAAGCTGCAGATATTCCAACTTGGCATAAAACATGCAGAGTGTATCATGAATATGATGAAGAATTCAACGTCCATTATGTTCTCCATTACCGCCAGTGGAAAGCACCTTAGTCCTTATGTTGTTTAAATGGCTGAATGCTTGCAGCAGTTGTGGACTGAAGGAGGCCCAATCAGCATTTACAACCAAACTTCTTTTGGCTGGTTTGGTTCGAATTGATGCAGGGGAAGCGGAGAGGCAGGTCTGCTGAAGGCACACAACCCAAGGACAATACTGGGCAAGAAGGCATCGAAGCTCGGAGCAATTAAAAAAACAACTTCAAATATTTCACTGAAGGAAAGCCCACCGAGTCCTATTGCCTCAGATCAGGTGTTGATAAACATTATTTTTATTTTTCATATATGCCTTTTCTTGTTTTCTGTGTTAAAATCCATTTTCACATATGAAGCTAGATCATTTATGTTTCATTACCCATACATTAAAGCACTACAAGCCTTAGTATATCAAAAATTAGCCATAAGTGAGTCAAATTGCCTCATTTTATGGTATAATGACAGCACTCACCCTGTGACAAACTAGTTACTGAATGCTTTCTACCACGAGTAGTGGCAGTGATGGTGCTATAGTGGCTGACTTGAATTATGTTATTAGTATGCTGTGAAGAAAATACAGATGGTATATAGGGCATTTTACAGAAAAAGTGAATATGGGTAAGTCAGTACCAATCTCTGGCACTCTTTGGTTGGGCAACCATACCATTCCCACTTGATCTTTGCACCAAATGAGTTATTTTTATTCAGATTTATACGGGAAAGTATAATGAAATGTACAGCAATTAGTTCTGATAACATTTACTAACAAATTTAACCCCTGAATCTGATGTACAGTATTCTTTTGGTTTATTTGACCTACCTCTGGATTATTTTATTAATCTTAGGAGACCTTTTGAAATGAAAGGAAGAGCAAAAGTTGTATATAACATTCCTAGTTGAAAAAGACTCTAAGCTAAATAAAATTGTCTGGAAATAGCAAGAATAAAATACAAAATAATTATGTCATCAGAGTCAAGGGGTAATTAGTACTACAAATATTGCCATTTCTTTCAATTATGTCTGTACTGCTGAAAGCACTTCTATACATTATTTACATATGGCAAATTTACACCCTTTACAGTTAATGGAATACATGAATGAGTTGCTAAGGAGTTCATACTGAAGTCTGTATGAGTTAATGCCCAAGACACCAGGGCCTGGATACACAATTCTCTGTTGTAACAATAACTGGTTTTTCCAAGAAGGGCATAGAAGAGCCAGTACTGAATCTTCCCTTGTTTCTAGTTCTTCCCGAAAAAAATATATACATATTATTATTTCACGAAAACTAACCATATATTTATTAATGAAAGAGGAATAAGAGATATGGGAAATTTCTGCATTCTCCTTTCCTCATCCTTTTTCCAAAATAAAAAAAAATTACTCTCTCTCCAGCATATCTGATAATTCATCACACCTTCACTCCCAGGAGTGCTGGATTAAGAGACTTTCTTTTGCTTAATATATATTAAAAAAAAAAAAATACAGTACACATCTGCTTAATTAATACAAAAGGAACATTAGATTCTTACATTATGGTTGTGCACTAAAAGGAATTATATATATATATATATATATATATATATATATGTAAAATGCTTATAAAATTTTTTTTATTTGTACAACTGCAATTTTCACACTGAATCCCCCAAGACAATTACCTATTATCACAGTTCTCTAATGGAAAAAATTCTACAGAAATTTGAATAAACAATAATAATTTACACAGTAAAATAATACATATTTGGCTTTAAAACCAACTCCTCATGATGATCAAAGTACAAATAATGGTCAATCTGCAGATCACACAAACTGCAATTCTGGGGATTTCTTTTTGCCAGTCAATGCACCTCACATTCTACTATTCTTTAATCTATATTTTTGTCACAAGAGAATATTAGCAGCTGTTGTGATGTTTCTGTTGAAATTTGTATGAGGATGTTTTGGCATGCTATCATGTTGGTGGGAGGATGTTTTAGTACATCACCATTTTGGTATACACACAGTGGGGTTATTGTAAAGGTATGGAGGGTTGGGTTGGGAGTGAAGGGAGAGGGCATCTCCTATCCAATTAAGTATTCTAATTATGGGGGGAAGGGACTTTGAACCCCCAGACCCCTCCTCTCCCAGCATACTGCTGTTAGGTGGGGGTGCCCATCATCCACTCATTTAAAGTAGTGCTGCCTACTTCTTTCATGTCCATCATTCTTTTTCTGTGTCTGACCTCATCTCTTCCCATCCTTTCTGTCACCATCCATTACTGTTCTTTCCACTTCAGGTAACTCTACACTGAGTGACAAGCCAAATAGCTTTCCTGTAACTCAAAAATCCGTTTACTGTGCTGGGTGGCAACCATATACCCAAATAATGGGGTGATGTGGTGCTTGCTTTAGTGCCCCTGTTAACTGGGTGAGATGCAAATGTGGCATCCACCCAGGAACCAAACCTTCACACTATTCCCCACACCTCACTGTCAGCCACATGGGAACATCAGCTCACTGCATGGGATAGCCCTGTAGAGGTGGTTGCTTCCCTGGAGTTGATGGGTCTGCTCAATCAGACAGACTGGTGTAGCATAACAACAACCATGCATACTGAATACTGAATTACTCGGCCAAGTGTACCACCCCAGTAGCATACCAAAACATTTTCTCAAGTATATTTCAACTTAAATTTCATGCTGATATTCATTTTGACAACATTTCACTGATAATAAATTTGCCAAAATATATCATTTGGCAAACGGAAATTCCCAGAGTTACTGTTTGTGTGAAA
The DNA here is from genome assembly GCA_018397915.1 of Birgus latro. NCBI lineage: Eukaryota > Metazoa > Arthropoda > Malacostraca > Decapoda > Coenobitidae > Birgus > Birgus latro. The sequence continues at coordinate 9,722 of JAGKTI010000957.1, read as the reverse complement.
CTGAAAACAGAACTCGTGTGTGTGTGTGTGTGTGTGTGTGTGTTTGTGTATTTACTTGGTGGTTGTTGTGATATACAAGAAATGAGCTACATGTGTGTGTGTGTGTGTGTGTGTGTGTGTGTGTGTTTGTGTATTTACTTGGTGGTTGTTGTGATATACAAGAAATGAGCTACATGTGTGTGTGTGTGTGTGTGTGTGTGTGTGTGTGTGACATACTCCCTGAGGAGTTATGGCACTGCTTTTATGTAGAGGACTATCACTGAAGTGTGTAGCACTCTGTGACCAAATGCCCTTCCTGATGTCAACCGATGGCTTTTGGGTAGATGGGGCTGGGGGAGGAGGGGGTGTCGTGATTTCACTAAAACGACAATTGCAACGGCCACCTCCAATAACCCTGTGCCAATGTGGTGACGCACAGGAGCCAACAGCCAGGTCTGAGCCAACACGGCAGCTCAGTGCTTACATTCACTGCAATCGTCTGCCTTTCCTTCCATTTTGTATATACTGTGCGATTCAAACACCACTGCTATTGTCAAACAACAGCGGAAAAGCTTAACAAATAGCGAAGTGTGCAAAATAAAGTGAAGTGATAATCTGTTGTGTGTGAAATACAGGTACTAAAACTTATGACTTGGAAATCGTGTCTGACAAGCATGCTACCCCTAGTGGAAAGCACAGTGTTACTGATAGGCGCTAAGGGTAAGCCTAAAAGGGTAAGGTTTTTAAGATTTAAGTTTCATGGTCTAGGGAACCCTCCCTATCCCCAATGAATTCGATACATCGACCTCAATATACAATAAATTGTTACGTGATAGGATTTCGCTTGACACAACCCTATCATATAGTGAGTCATGACTGTAGTGCATGCTCTAATGCACTGAGCCACAGTGGCTAAAAAATACCTGTTCTGTGATACCAGTGTTAATTATATGCAGTCATTTACCTTCTTGATGTGCAGTATACCCATAAATATGATCATTTGGCAGCAGAAAGCACAACACTTAACATCGCTTATTAGGATCTGTCCAGAATATAACCCCCCAAGATTTTCATGCTACAGTAGTGAACTGGAATACTGTAACAGGGGCACTTAGGTACTGTGCTATTAGGAATCTGTGATGCAGTACAACTGATTACATAAATTTACTGTATTTCCCAAAACTGTTCCTTCATTATGTGGAAGAAATGCAGAATGGGACTATGAGATCACCAATCCACTGCTCTACCACACAGCTACACCTTCACATACAAAGAAACACTTAACATAGGTACTTCACAGCCTTATGAGCCACCATCCATTTATGATATTGTTTTCATTTTATTTTTGCCCTCTTCTGACAATATTATTCTGCTTATGACAAACTTCTCCAACTGGAGGGGTTAGAAACAGCCTTAATAAACCCTTCAAATATGAGAAACCTTTCTTAAGTTGAATATTATCAAATGGCAGCAACAAGAAAAAACTAAAAAAGAAAGTCATCCATATTCAATGGGTTAATCAAGTAATTTCTCATAACTGAGTACCAACCCATTGTTTTAGGCTCCAAAACAAGCACAAGAATGAGACAGCAAATAGAGATGAAGGAACAAACAGCAATGAGAAAAGACAAGATAGACTAGAGAGGAAAGGAGTGCCAGTAAAGATCAAGTTTTTCTAGTGGCTAGGAAAAGGAAAAAAGTTAAAAGTACTTGTACTGATGAGAGAGAGAGAATGCTGGAGGGCTTTCAAACAAGAAAAAAGCATCTGCGATAATGATAACAGTAGTACAAACGTATGATGAAATGTGAGGGCTGCCTGGGGCTACATTTGTATGCATATAGAACTGATGAATATAATGCTTTTATTGCTAATAAAATAAAAGGGATTCCCTTAATCAGAAACTTTTTCAAAAATCAGTAATGGTAGTTAATTATTAATAACAGTTTACTGATGGTTTCAGTCAGACTATAGGCACTGATCACTGATAAAAAAAAAAAAACAAGCCTAAAGTTGATAATTCAAATAAACACACACACACACACACGATCACAGGATTTGGTCTTTATGAAAGATCCAAATGATGTACAGAATACAGGCAAACCCCAGTTTAATGATGCACCTGGTTAAATAAAAACCCATTGCTAGGAGGGCTATCATATCTTGGGGTAGACTTAACATGTAAAGGGATGCATACTTTTGAGCCTTGGGTTCCACCCCTAACCAAGTTCTAAACCCACCCAAATGAGTCCAAAAAAAAGTTTAAAGCCAATCTAAATGGCTTAACAGCTGTAAGAGACTAACCTAAGCCTAAAACCAGTGCCCATCTTGACTGTACCCAATCTAGGGCATTCGAGAATGTGATCTCAGACTTGTATTCAAACTCGGTAGAGAAGCAGCAGCATTGTATACAATCCCACCATAAAATGGTCCCGGGACAATTAAATAAACATCTGTTATGCAGATGAATGACACAGAATCGTTTCAGGTGCAAACTGTTGTGATGGAGAATCACTGATGTTTTGACGGGGAATTCTCTAGACTGGGAATGCGATCCGTGATGCGATAGCTATAGCCTTTTCAACAGCCCCTCTTTGTCATTTTTGTTACTGTTCTGGTTGCTGAGCTCCTTTATTTTCTTCTCTCTTATTTTCCAACATTTATTTAGAAATTCCTTTGTATTTTCAAAGCATTCTCCCTTGAACTGCCCAAATGTAAACACATGATTTATTGATGTTGCAGTTTTCATCAATGCATGAAATACTTTCTCCTTAAGGCTTTCATAACTATTAATACTTATCTAAAATTATTATTATGTATTCCATGATAGATTAGATGTTCAATGGTTAAACATGAAATGTTCTTTGTTGAGTCGCCTGGTTGCCCACACTGTTTTGTACCTCGTCTGATGGGAAAGAATCTGTACCCCAAAAGACAGTGTTCACATATGAATAAAATATATTAATCTAAGTCTAAAAACAGTTTATAAATCAACATAAACACAAAATTTAAGTCTAAAGTATCATCAAAATTGGTAAAAAAAAAAAATCAAAACCCATCACAAAACCTGGGGTAGGCCTACGATAGGTGGGGCAGGGTGATTTTTCTACCCCCATCACTATTCCAGGGTGTCGCATCTAGGGGTATCGTAGATTGGGGTTTGCCTGTATAAGAATGTGCCCTTTAGGGAAGAGTGATCAATTGGTTATTGAGATGAAGCTGCTTAGAGGTAAGGGAGAAAGTGAAGAAAGATACAGACAGGATGGATATAAATGTGGAAAAACAGATTTTATTCCTTTAATAAGGTACTGACTGGAGTACAATGAATAAAGTGAAAATGTACATGAGAAAAATGAAATATTGATGAAAGCATATAAGGTAGGGTGAGTAAATGTCTCAAAGTTTTCTGCAAGGATGAGGAGGCAGAAAGAGTAGTTCGATAACAGATGTAGGAAGGCACGTGTGGCAAAGAATAGGGTGTGGGATACGGTGTGAAGCAGGTATAGTGAAGGGCCGGGACTGATTATGGGCACATAGGGAATGAGTATGTAAAGATATGAAGAGGCAAAGAAGGCAAATATGAAAAGAATATTATAAGCAAATACAGAAAAAGAACCCTACATGTTTTATAGGTTTGTTAATGGCAAAATGAAAGTAAAGAGTAACATATCAGGATTAAGTGATGGAGATGTAGAATCAGAAAAAGAAGAGTTGTTTAACTTGATGAATGATATATTACAATCACGAAAAGTTTTTGGAACAAGAAGACGAAGCAAGGATATTGAAAATGGCCATGAGAACTGTTGACAAGAATGAGATACTGCAGCTGATGAGGGATCTGAATGGACTAGATGGCATGGCTAATCTGATCCTGAAGGAATGTGCATATATGCTGGTGTGTCCTGTTTATCACATTAAATGTTCTTCAGTAAATGATCAACCACCCACTGATTGGAAAAGAGCAAACATGGTGCCATTTTTGGGGGGAAGGAGGCAGACTAGATGCACTCAGCTAGAGACTAGTATCCCTCACTATAGCTTATTCGATCTCATCTGAGAAGAGATGAGCCTTAAAATTTTGAAAGTTAGCAAATGACTGGTCATATGAGTGCATTCATTGGTAATAACGCATTTTGAATTATTTTTATTATAAGGGTTACAATTTCCATTTGATGATCACATTGCCCAAATAAAATATTGTATATAGTTATTTGCATACTGTAGATAAATATAAAAACGGGGCCATACGCAGTTTATCAGATGGCCTAGATACGTGTGAAATCTTGAATTCCCAGGACAAATCAATATACGTCCAGGTAAAGTTCTATGAGTATCATACATTTTTCCACCATGTTCAGGCAAATTAGGCTAAATTATGCCATTACTGCAACATTATGTAAAATCTAACATAATATAACATTGGAATTTCAATGAAACATGACATATTTCCTGGGTTTTGACGAATGGTAAACACGAAGGGGGCACTAATGGGATGTCCCACTTGACGAAGCAGACAACTGAATTTGAATTTACTCGAGAGCATTTTGCTGTCTCACAGTTCTCACAGTCTGCATTATGATTCCTACTTTCACATCATTAGCATGTTTCTTTCTTTCTAGCAGTAAATTACAACTTCCAACAAAGCACCTGACAAGGTATGGGCTGTAGGATATATAACAGTGACGGTGCCACATAGCTTCTTAACCCGTGTCTGCTGGTCATTTTTCATTTGACTTCCAATGTTTTACTAGGTAAGATTTTATGCAATGTCGCAATAATGACATAACAGCCTTTAATTTGCTTGATCACGATGGTAAATAATCAAGGTACGCGTAAAATTTTACCTGAACGTGTTTTGATTTGTCAGGAGAATCCAAAATTTCACACATATCTAGGCCACCTGATAAAAAGATGCAAGGCCTCGTTTTTAATTTATCTATGCGAATATCTATATACAGTATTTTATTTGGGAAACCTAACATCAAACAATTATTGTAACCCTTATAAAAATAATTATTAAAAAGTGTTGCTACTAATCAATGCACCTGGACAAACAATCAGCTGCCAGCTTTTAAAAGCTTATGGTTTGTCTCCTCTCTGATAAGAATGAACAGGCTATGGTGTTGTTTGCAAAATCTGTGAGGATGTTATCAGAAAAAGATGGATTAAATTTCTAGAGGAACATGTGGTGATAATACCAAAGGAATCTGACTTCAGGGAGGAAAGTTCCTGTATTTACTAACTTACTGATTTATACAGCAGAATGGTGGATGTTATGGGAGAGCGACGAGGATTGGAAAGATTGTGTCTACTTGGACCACACGAACGTATTTGATAACGCGCCAAAAAAGACTGTTCTGGAAATTAAAAACTACTTTCCTCACACTGCCCTTGGGTGAGAAAGGAGGTCCGGATAATAATGATTATAAACTACTGGAGAGGTATATGGTAAAATATTAAAGTGAATGGAATGTTATATTGGTAGGAAGGCATATGAGAACGGTTATAAGAGACAAAGGTTTCCAATGGTAAAGAGTCATTAGTGGAGTACCTCAGGGTTCCCTGTTGGCTCCAGTTGTTTCTGACATACAGTAAGACCTCACTATAACGGACTAATTGGGGCCCAAGCCAGTCCGAAAAATGTGAAATTCCGATAAGCGACATCCGGACTTACCCCTGCTAATCCGGACTTTTTCCGACATATCAGACATTAGTCCGGATTGCATCTGTGGTTTTCACCACCAGTGAAGTATTGTACTGTGTTATACCTTCACTACATTAATCAAATGGTATAATTATACTGTACTGTGCACTGAAAAATATGTCTTTTACTTGTCTTATTGTGGTGAACATAGCTGAAGTGGTCAGGCAGTCCGGACTGCTTTCTGGCTTTATCGGACTTTTTCCAATATATAGGAGTTTAGTCCGGTAGCTCCTCGAGTCCGATAAAAGTGAATTCCGGTCTACTGAAGTCCGTTATATCGAGGTTTTACTGTATGTAAATCACATGCCAGAGAAGCTGAATAGTCACATGGGGATGTTTGCATATGATGCTAAAATTATGAAACATCTAAGGATGTTGATAACTGTAAGGAATTACAAGAGGATCTGGACAAAGGACATATTTGCAGTCAGATTTGGAAAATGAATTTCAACACAAAAAAGTGTCATGTCTTAGAAATAGGAGAATGGTAAAAGACCCAGCTGGACACAAAATGGGCAAAGAGATAATCAACAAAGCAACAGAAGAGAAGGAGTTGGGATTCACCATACAGGATGACCTACAATTCAAAAAGCACATAAACAGTATTACTGGAGAGGCTTATGGAAAGCTGACAAACATGAGGATGGTTTTTCATTACATGCATGAGGAGATGCAGAGAGAGTTAGTAATGACTATGTTATGACCGAGATTAGAAGACACAGCAGCCACATCTGAAAATACATACTGACAAACAAGAAAAGGTTCAAAGAATGCCTATGAAGATGATAGCCAGCTTGAGAGAGTATTCCTTGGGGAGCTTGAAAAGCTAAAGTAACCAACCCTATGAGAGAGGAAATTAGATTATGATGTTCAGAGGTGTATGGGGACTGAAACCAGTGGACTGAGAGGAGTAACCAACCCTATGAATGATGTTCAAAGGTGTATGGGGACTGAAACCAGTGGACTGAGAGGATCATTTTGTGATGGATAATGGAAGTACATGAGGACACGGCTATAGACTGAGAACAAGCACATGCCATAAAGATCTTTAAAAAAAAAAAAAAAGTTTCCCTAGCAGAATAATAGATACCTGGAACAGTCTAGAAGGGGAGATGGTGAAAATCTATGTTTAAAACAGATAAAAACAGACTCAGGACAATTCATGTACACTACAACTACATAAATACAGCTAGGTACACACAGACACACATGCAAACATGCATGCATACACACACACACACATACAGGTTTCATATTATATCAGGTACAGTATATTGTTTTACTGAAACAACAGTTAAGTACCAATTTTGGCATAACAAATTCATATATATATATATATATATATATATATATATATATATTTATATATACAGTATATATATATATATACACAGTAAGTCCTCATTTTTCGACACATTTTACTTTGACGCCTCGTTTTTTGCACAAGAAAAAAGTTTCCGATTTGTCTCACACTTCGTCATTTTCCCCGAAATTCAATGCTCCCAGCCGGCAGCCGACACTCAGCAGACGACGCATACCATCGGTCGGCGTGCTCCCCTGTTTGTAAACAAAGAAGATGGCGACCACTCCAACTCCGTACTACAACTGCTCCAACTGTGGACTTTTTTCTCTCCTATGGGGAGGTTGAACTTCACCAAATTCATTGTGTCATGTAATGAAACATTGAAGATTCTTTGGGTATAGTGACTAGGTTATAGTTTTGTTAGTAAAACCGCTATGAACGTGTTAGTGACGAAGCATCTATCTCTAAGCTAAGACGAAGTATTATGCCTCCCATCATCATCACCACGTATATAAGAATGGTTATTAATGTGTTAAATGGGAGTTTTGTTGACACTTGAACATACAAACTTAATCAAATAAACTTCTTCAATCAGTGAATGACCAGGTAGCCTCTGCCATCTTGAATGTTTTGGTCGGTCAGCTGATCTGTGTCTACTAACGAACAAATGAACAAGGCAATATTCTGATGCCTATCAGGTAAACTGGTTATAAGACTTTATTTCTTGCTTTAATGTTATTTAATAGTACTTTAACTTGCACATAAACTTACCAGAACAGTAATGTAAATATTTAACTCAGAAATTCAGTACTACTGAAAAGCAGTACAGTGAATCATGCTATCAAGTGATCAAAACAAACCATGTGGGTTGCATTCAAGGGTTTGGCCTTTCAAAGGCATTTATAACAGTTTTAATCATTTCAAGTACATGTTAATTGTGTTATGCTGTTTTAGCACTAGTAAACACTCTTCATTTAATTTTGGGTAGAGCCTGTTTGGTGTTATAGTACTTTCTGACAGGGTTGGTACCTGTCCCACCGGAACACCCATCTATTTTTCCCATTGAATCTTAACTTCACACTTCGACGTTTCACGATTTGCGTGGTTTTGGCAGAACATCAGAGCATCGAAAAATGAGGACTTACTGTGTGTATATATCTATATATATATATATATATATATATATATATATATATATATATATAAATTCCCAGTATACATACAGTACCCCTGCGTCCAAGATGGTAATATTATTGCTGAGGGTCCTGTCTTGGCCGAAAAATGTCTTGGACCAACACAAGACCTTATGGAAAAAATTAATATTGACACAAACTCATCAAACAGTGCCCCTAAAAACATCAACCTATACCTACTTTGGCACCAAAACAAATTTCCTCACCTTGAAAATGTGTGTATCTGTGCTTCCAGGGGTTAGCAGATGGTTTCCTGGGCATGGTTAAGTAAGTAGAGGCAATAACCAAGGAGCAAACATTGAGTGCAACACATGGTAAATTGTACAGTTGTTGGACGAAGTGGCGCGTGGTGTGGGAGTTTAAAAGCAAACGATCAGACAGATAAAATGAGTTGGATGTGTTTACGATGTGGATAGTTTCTTTGCTAGAAAAAAAGTTAATGATGAAGAAGCAGTAAAATTCATGTTTTCACCTTTAGTGCAACGGGTTAAAAAGAAAAAAAAAGGGGGGGGGGGCGCTTTCTGCCCAATCTTTGTATTGGACTGATGGTCTTTGGTCAAAAAAATTCGGCTCTTTAGGTATGTGAAGACACTATGTACTAATGTAAATCGTGAGGTAAGACAATTATACGAGTTCAGTTCTTGTGAATTATACTGTCACACAAATTATGCTGCTTGTCTAACTTGTTTATTATTCACGATTACTGAATTCATGTGTATCTGGGAAGTGAAAAGTATGCAATCACTCCATGCTGACAACTTCAGTATTGTTTTTTTTTTTCCCCCCTTTACTGTTGATGACAAAAGACTTTCAGATTTTTTTTTAATATAAAATAAATAATGAGTGCACCAAAAGTGATTCCAGGTGAAATATGCATGATGCTGAGTGGCCATTATTCACGTGTTGAGTAGGTCAGAAGTTTTTGCTTGATTGGTAATGAGGACTTTCAAGTGGCTTAGTGGCAATCCTTGGTGGTTAAAATTTTTATGGGGAGCATTAGGGGGCAAAACTAGTCGGTTAGGTTAGGTTACTATGCACTGATGTGTCCAGCCAGCGAGATCGCATGTAAACACACTGTCTTGGGTGTCTTTAGGCAGAATATCCGTAATAACCTCTTTAAATATATTTTTGACGAAAAATATGGGGCTCCTAGAACCTAACCCCTTATTTTATATGTAAATATATGTCATGTTCTAGCATGAAACTGATTTTGCATGAGCTTCTACATAACCTATCTTGTGTTGTATTGAGACCGTACTGTATTTTACTGGACAAATCACAACCACGTCGCCATCCCGGGCACGGGAACCATGTTGGACCAGGTGAGACCTTCACAGCTGTATTCTCCTCGGATCTGGGCCGTTTTGAACCGTTGGTTCCATTTTGGACGTATGCAACCATAGTACAGCAATATATTGGATTATTATTTATGGTCTCTGTCTTGGACGCAAAATGTCTTGGGCAAACTCATCTTGGACGTGAGGGTAATTTATACATATATCCATATATCTACCTATCTATATACATACATACATACATACATAT
>JAGKTI010000956.1:60179-104452 GCA_018397915.1 Birgus latro | reverse complement strand
ATCAGCTCATGGTTGCCTAGCAACGAGTCCGGCGTTGCTGTACCCGCGGGTGGGGGGAGGGAGGGAGGGAAACACGTGCTTGCAGGACAGTTACCCCATTTCCTCGTGATAGGAGACACGCAGGATTGCCATGGCGTCGTCTGACAGTGAAAGTGATGTGGAAATGGAATGGGATAGTGAACTGGAGGGGTCAGATAACAATGAGACTCAGTCTGACTCAGACGAAGATTACAAGCGGAGTGAATGGGAAATCCGGTTTGAGGGGGGAGTGAGGAGCGGGGAGCGGCCAGGGGGTGTGGGGGGGGTCGGTAACGAAGGGGTTAACAAAAGAGAGAAAGAACCTAAGCTGTTCAAGTTTGTTAATAGTAAAATGAGAACAAAGAACAGCACAGTCAAACTGACAGATGGTGAAATGACAACAAAGAAGAGTACCTGTATAGTGAGATTGAGAGATGGTGATGTAATATTGTATATGAAAAAAAAGAGGAAATGTGTAACATAATGACAAATTGCAGTCAGTATTTGAAACAGAAGAGGAATTCCTAGAACCTGAAACAGAGATTTAACTCCTGAAATTGGAAACTATTATTTAAGAGAAATGAGATACCTGTACTTCAACTGATGAAGGATACAGATGCGAGAAAGGCAATGGGACCGGAAGAGGTAGCTGGTTGGATCTTCAACAATGTAGAGACCAGTTAGTGAGGCCTACCTATGATGTTACCGTATAAGGTTTTCCAGAGAAAGTGAGGAGCTACCTATTGAATGGAAAAGAGCAAATATAGTTCCGATTTAAAAAGGTGGTGACAGGGAGAACCCGCTTATCTATAGACCGGTCTCCCTCACCAATATACATATTATTATTATTTTTTTCTTTTAAAGCAAGGAAGAAGGAACCAAAGGCCAGGAGCCCACAAACTGTTCCTTCCAAGAAAAAAAAAAATACAAAAGAGAGCCAAATTCAAGATCCGGTCATTTCGAGACGTCTCGACACACTGTGCTTGAAAGACTGGAGATCATAGGAAGCAGGAAACACAGACAAACGGAGACAGTTCCAGAGTTGACCTGTTGCATAAATGAAGGACTGGGAGTAATGGTTAACTCTTACTTGAGAGAGCTGGACAGAAAAGGGATGAAAGTTTGTTGCTAGACAGGTGGTATGTATTCGTCATAGCGGTGGAGGGATGCAAGCAAACAGTTCAGAGGAGCAGTGACCATTGAAGTAGTGATAGAAAAGAGATAAAGATGCAACAGTGCAGCGAAGAGACGGAGGTTGAAGGAAGCCAGTATGAGAAGGAGAGTTAATGAGATGAAAAGCCTTTGACTCCACCCTACTGAGAGGAGCTGTATGTGGGGAGCCTCCCCACACATGAGAGCTGTACTCTACACAGGTGCGAATAAAATTCATATATAAAGTCAACAGCTGTGCAGGAGTAAAGACGCCGCAAAGTCGGCTTAGCAAACCTAATCTCTCGGAAGCAGATTTTACAAGTAATGTAATGTTATTAAACATTAGTGGGTATGCCTGTGGAAGATTTTGTCAGGTTGACAGGTGTAAGAACTGAGTCTCTGATGCAGTAAAAACAAGATAAGAGTTACCTCCAGTACGAGATACGAGCCAGTCAGACATTAGCTGTGCCGTAACCTCATCCCTTGTTTATTCAAGTAACTGCTGAGATGGACATTGTGGGAACCGAATGGAAAGGTAAAGGGTGGAGTCATCAATGTATGAGTGGACATGGTTAGACGTACACCTTAGAAGGTCACTGATGAATAAAAAAAAGAGCTGACGATACAACAGAGCCCTGAGGAACACCACTGTTGATAGATCTAGGAGAGGAACAATGGCTGTGTACAACAGCGGCTATAGAACGACCAGAAAGAAAGCTAGAAATGAAGGCACAGATAGAAGGATAGAAAATGTAAGAGGGCAGTTTGGAAATTAAAGATTTATGCTAGACTTGATCGAAAGCCTTAGAGCTGTCAAGTGCAAGGGCAAAGCTTTCACCAAAGTCCCGAAAGGAGGATGACCAGGAGTCTGAAAGGTAGGTGAGAAGGCTGCCAGTGGAGCATCCCTGACGGAACCCATACTGATGGTCAGAAAGAAGGTTATGATAGGAAAGATGCTTTAAAAATTTTCTGTTAAGAAAAGACTCGAAAACTTTAGAGACACCGGATTTTAAAGCAATTGGGAAATAATTAGAGGGCTGGGAATGATCACTTCTTTGGGACTGGCTGAATGAGAGCAAACTCCTAGCAAGCAGGAAAGGTACAAGTTGACAGACAAAGGCAACAGCGTTTACCTAGGAAGGATGTAAACACAGAAGCACAGTTCTTGAGGACAACAGGTGGGACCCCATCAGGCCCATATGCCTTGTTAGTACTGAGGCCAGTGAAGGCAGAAAATATATCAGTTGAAGAAATTTTAATGTCAGCCACGAGGAAGTCAAAGGGGGAAAGTAATGGAGGAACAGAACTGGAATCATCTAAGGTGGAACTGGAGGAGAATGTCTGAGCAAAGTGATCTCCTTTATCAGTAGAAGAAATAGCTATAAAGCCATCAGAGTAGAAAAGAGGAGAGAAGGATGATAAGGTAAAGTTGTTAGAAAGATTTTTGGCACGGTGCCAGAGGGAGCGGGAAGAATTTGAGTTGGAAAGTTGAGAGCATTTAGTACAGATGAAATTATTCTTAGCAGAGCAAAGAACAGACTCAGCACGATTCCAGGCAGAAACATAGGAAAGATGTGATTCAGAGGTGGGTTGGCTCTCATACCTTTTATAGGCCCTCTCCTTGTTGTGGACAACATTTGAACAAGCGTGATTAAACTAAGGCTTTCTTACATTAGCCAGAGGATATGAGAAAGGAATGTATGCTTCGATGCCCAAGAGAATAACCTCCGTAATGCACATGGAACATTCAGATGGCTCTCGGCCATGGAAGCAATAATTATTCCACGGAAAATCAAAGAAGTACTACCTGAGGACCTCCCAATCAGCAGCTCCAAAGTTCCACAACCACCATTTCTTTGCAGGGTCCACAGGCTATACCGGAGTGATAGGACAGGTTAAGGTAATAAGGCTGTTATCAGAGGAGCCCAACGGAAAGGAAAGATTAACAGTGTAAGCAGAAGGATTAGTTGTATGGAAGAGGTCAAGAGTGTTGGAACTCTCTCCATGGCGGTCAGGGATGCACCAGGTCATTAAGAATAGAAAAGATGTAGGTTTGTTCACCAGGTGGATCAGTGAAAGGAGAGGAGAGCCAAAGGTGGTGGTGAACATGGAAATCTCCTAGAATGGAGATTTCAGAGAAAGGAGAAATGGATAGACTGTGTTCCATCATAGAAGATAGTCGAAGAATTTTTCATAGTCAGTAGAATTAGGGGATAAGTAAACAGCACAAATATATTTAGTCAGAGAATGACAGGAAAGCCAAAGCCAGATAGTAGAGAATGCAGAGGAATCAAGTTCAGGAACAAGAAAGCAAGATAAGTTGTTGCGTACATATACACAACAACCACCTTTGGCTTTGAAATGAGTACAGAGAAAGTAGGAGGATACAGAAAAGGGTTTGCTGTCAGCTGCCTCAGACAACTGAATCTCAGTTAAGAAGAGAAGGTGAGGTTTAGAGAAGGAGAGGTGGTGCTCAACAGACAGAGAGTTAGGGGAAAGGCCGCGTATGTTGAAGAAATGAGTCAGACAGTGGTTCCACGCAGCTCGTTGAGTCGTCACCGGGAGAGGGGCAGATGGTGGGGGCATTTATGGTCCCCTCCCACCCCCCGTGGGACTCTGAGGCTTGATTATTAGATGCCATTTTCATGTTTAATTTTGAAAAGGAAGTGTAGTGTGTAATGTGCATGTAGTTAGGTGTTGATAGAGAAACTTGTATTGGAGAGCATGCTGGCCTACTCTCTGTATTACTGAAACACTCAAAAAGTTGCAAATGGGGATGGTTAGGAACTAGTCCCGAGAGCTGATGAAACAGGAACTCCAGCTCTCCCAGTCAACAGCTTTCCATCCACCTTGGAAGTACTGTCCTGCTCGACTGATGCTACAGTAAAAAAAAAATGTCATTAGATAAAGATGGATAAAATTCCCTGAAGGGCAAATGGTAATATCATTCAAGCAATTTGGATTAAAAGAAGGGTCGTCTTGTGTTACGAACTTGTGAGTTTCTATAGTAGAGGGATAGACATTGTTCAAGAAGAGGAAGGATGGGTAGACTGTGTTCATCTGGATTTAAAGAGGGCTTTTGATGGCGTGCCACAAAGAAGATTATTATGGAAACCGAAAACCTAAAGGGGTGTATGTGGGAAACTGGTGAAATGGATGGAAAATCCTTTGATGAAAGACAAATGAGAACTGCAGTAAGAGACAAGTTTTCCCAGTGGAAACTGGAAACTAGTGAAGGGCCCCAAGGTTTGATGATGGCCCCAATTACAGTATGTTCTTGATATACATAAATGACATGCCTGAAGGGTTGAATACTTATATGAGTTTATTTGCTGACAATGCAAAAATTATGAAACATATTAAAGAAGTAAACTGCTGTTAGGAACTGCAAACAGATCTAGATAAACTCTACGAGTGGAGTTAAACATGGAAAATGGAATTCAGTACCAATAAATGCCATGTCTTGGAAATGGGAGTCATGAGACCAAGGTATGAGTACAAGATGGGAAATGAAATAATAAGGAAAGCAAAAGAAGAAGGACCTTGGAGTGACTATACAGGATAACTTAATGCCAGAGAAACATATAAACAGGATTACTGGAGGAACTTACGGGCTACTGAACAACAGGAGACTGGCATTTAATTATATGGATGGAGAAATGCTGAAAGACTTAATAGTGACCATGATAAGAGCAGTGGAAATGTGTTATTTGAGAGGAGCATGTGGAGTCACATGGAGAGACAGACTAACAAATGAGGAAGTGAAGGAGAATTGTGGTGTGGTTGAGGACGTGATGGGAAGCATTAGGAGAAACACGTTAAGGTGGTTTGGGCATGTGGAGAGGATGGAGAGTGAAAGACTGACGAGGAGAGTGTATGTGAGTGAGGTGGAGGGGGGCGGGAGGGAGGGGGAGGCCAAGGATGAGATGGAGGGATGGAGTGGAGAGGTATATGAGAGAGGGGGGTGTGAGTTGGGAGCGTGGTAGTGAAATGACAGGGGACAGAGTGACATGGAGGCGATTTGTTTGTGGCCACCCCGTTCGGGATCAAGGCGTCTGGCAATAGATAGATAGATAAGACAAAGACTGGAATATGCAGCAGTGAAGTGGTCACCATACTAGAAAAACACACCAGTAAACTAGAAATAATACAAAGGTTAGCCACAAAATGGAAATCAAGCTTGAGGGCCTTGTCTTATGAGGAGAGGTTAGAAAAGCCGAAATTGCCAACCCTGAGAGAGAGAGAGAAGAGAGAGGGGAGATTTGACTGCGGTGTATACTTTTTCAAACAGAATTACAGACAACTGGAATAATTTAGAGGGAGAGGTGGTGTGGGCAGAGAGCATCAGAAGCATCATCAGAAGCAGCATCTAATCCTGTGTTGCCCCATGAGATGCGTAGAAGTCCAGGGTGAGGCAAGTTGGTCCTGACATTAAGGATGAGAGTGACCAGCCTCACTCATACCTGAGTGACATTATTTGAGCAATAAACCCCAACCATCCCCTTGAACTTACACCTGCACTGGTTCAACCCGATTGGAGTGCCTTAATTACCCACTAAACCACTAGATGCAATAGTTTGGTTATATGGTTCCATGTGTTTAAACCTACACTGGATAATAAATATTTGTAGAAAAGAGATGGGACAACACAAGCTTAGCTCAAATCCTGAATAATAATATTAGGTACACACATACACTGGATAATAAATACAGGTCGCTGACAGAGATGGAGATCCTTGTGGATCGTAGAGAATTCATCGCACAGAGTCAAAAAGAACAGTCTGTTGTGATTACGTGAATGAGTGCATGAGTGGTGGTCCCTTGGGATGTTAGTAAAAAAAAAAAGGGCAATTTTTGGTCATAAAAGAGTACTAGACACAGTGGAAATAAAACATCTCTGTATGGTTGCATCATGGCGGAGAAGGAAAGTTCATTGTTTACATCTGGTGGCGAGGAATTTGCAGGCTTCTCGGAGGAAGATATGGGTAGAGGAAGTACTAAACTGGGCCAAACAAGAGTAGCAGGTAGGGATGGGCGGAATCGATTACAGTAATCTCTCTACTATCCAGACGTCCACTATACATCACTTTTCAGACATCGTGGGCTGATGCCCCCCCCCCCCAAAAAAAAAATCCGATTTTTTCCGACCGTGTCAGTTTGAATCCCCCGCCCGCGCCAACTAGCTCCCTTCCCGCTCAATCTCCCTCCTACTAGTTCTGTCTCAACTCCCGTGAACAGTGGACAGCTGTCCGATCGTTTGCGGTATTTTCGTTCTTGTTTAAATAATCAAAAGTCACAGTGCTAAGGATTAAGTGTAGTTAAACACTGGATTACTGGACATGCTTGAAGAGCAATTATGACCACTGTAAAAAAAACTTAGAGATGGGGGTAAACAACAATCATGGACTGTAAGTAAACATTGTCAACTGCTAAATATTTTCCATAATCACTTCTAAATCCTCATTCTCTGGTTACATTTTATTTACTTCATGCTTTGTGTCCCATATTTGAGTGCACAGGCAGTGAAAGAGGTGATTTTCTCAGTGATTACCATGTCTCTTACATACGTTCACTATCTAGTCAACTGGGGAACATTTTTGCCCCACACACCTCTAAATCATAATTTTTCTGGTTACATTTTATTTACTTCATGCTTTGTGTCCCATATTTGAGTGCATAGGCTGTGAAAAGGTGATTTTCTCAGTAATAATCATGTCTGCCTTACTCACCTCAAAATCATCATTTTTTGGTTAAAATTCAATTAATTCATGCTTGGGGCCAATTATTTATGTGAATGGGGTCTTAATTAAGTGCTATGCATGTCCAGGAGGGAGGTAGGTAGGTGGTTTTCTGATTTAGGTTAGGTTAGGGTCAAGAAAGACCGGTGATGTTGGTGAACAGTGAACACCTTTGCTATACCTAACTCTTTTTCTGGTAACAATTTATTTATTTGATGCTTTGTAACCCATATTTTAGTGCATAAGATATGAGAAATGATGATTTTCAGAGTGACAGCCACGTCCGATACTTACTTACACTAAGCTGCCAACTCGTGAACACCCCTGCCTTACTCACCTCAAATTCATCATTTTTGGGTTAAAATTCGATTAATTCATGCTTTGTGCCAATTATTTATGTGAATGGGGTCTTAAGTGCTATGCATGTCCAGGAGGGAGGTATGTAGGTGGTTTTCTGATTTAGGTTAGGTTAAATTAGGGTCAAGAATGACCGGTGCTGTTGGTGAACAGTGAACACCTTTGCCATACCTAACTCTTTTTCTGGTAACAATTTATTTATTTGATGCTTTTTATCCCATATTTTAGTGCATAAGATATAAGAAATGATGATTTTCATAGTGACAGCCACGTCCGACACTTACTTATACTAAGCTGCCAACTCGTCAACTGCCTTACTCACCTCAAATTCATCATTTTTGGCTTAAAATTTGATTAATTCATGCTTTGTGCCAATTATTTATGTGAATGGGGTTTTAAGTGCTATGCATGTCCAGGAGGGAGGTAGCTAGGTGGTTTTCTGATTTAGGTAAGGTTAGGTTAGGTTAGGGTCAAGAATGACCAGTGCTGTTGGTGAACAGTGAACACCTTTGCCATACCTAACTCTTTTTCTGGTAACAATTTATTTATTTGATGCTTTGTATCCCATATTTTAGTACATAAGATATGAGAAATGATGATTTTCATAGTGATAGCCACGTCCGATACTTACTTACACTAACATGCCAACTCGTGAACACCCCTGCCTTACTCACCTCAAATTCATCATTTTGGGGTTAAAATTCGATTAATTCATGCTTTGTGCCAATTACTTATGTGAATGGGGTCTTAATTAAGTGCTATGCATGTCCGGGAGGGAGGTAGGTAGGT
Source organism: Birgus latro (assembly GCA_018397915.1). Taxonomy (NCBI): domain Eukaryota; kingdom Metazoa; phylum Arthropoda; class Malacostraca; order Decapoda; family Coenobitidae; genus Birgus; species Birgus latro. The sequence goes on along the minus strand of JAGKTI010000956.1, from coordinate 96,398 downwards.
GGTTTTCTGATTTAGGTTAGGTTAGGTTAGTGTCAAGAATGACTGGTGCTGTTGGTGAACAGTGAACACCTTTGCCATGCCTAACTCCTTTTCTGGTAACAATTTATTTATTTGATGCTTTGTATCCCATATTTTAGTGCATAAGATGTGAGAAATGATGATTTTCATAGTGATTGCCACGCCGATACTTATTTACACTAAGCTGCCAACTCATGAACATCTATGCCTTACTTACCTCAAAATTATCATTTTGGGGTTAAAATTCAATGAATTCATGCTTTGTGTCCATTATTTAATGCATATGGTGTGAGAAAGGGTGATTTTCATAGTGATTTCCATGTCTGATACTTACTTACACTTGCTGGCAAGTTGTGAGCACCTTTGCATTACTCACCTCTAAATCATCATTTTTTGGTTAAAATTCAGTTAATTCATGCTTTGTGTGCATTATTTATGTGAAAGGGGACTTAAATAAGTGTTATGCATGTTCGGTAGGGAGGTAGGTAGGTGGTTCTCTGATTTAGGTTAGGTTAGGTTAGGGTCATGAATGACCAGTGCCGGACAAGAGCACTATCCAGACATGCCTTTGGCTCTATTATGTCGGATAGTGGAGGGATCACTGTAATTGATTACTTCTAAAAAAAATGTAGTAATCGATTTTTTTTCTATAATCGATTACTTAAAATGATTACTACAAAAGAATCACATTTACTTTTATCAGAAAAATATTATTTCTTTGAGAAATCAAAGAAAACATTACACGCTTTGAACATTTTCTTTAATGCCACTGGCATACCATTTCAAAATGCATTTCTCTTGTTTTCTACAAAGTATTATTTGCCACACAGTGAGTATACTGCAGGTCAATACCCCTAGACAGTTGGCATTAGACAGGAATGATAACTCCATTTAGGTAGACTAGGATAAAACCACAATGGCATCATCTGCCGGCTGAGTGTGTGTGTGTATTTACCTATTTCTATTTACCTATTTGTAGTATACAGGAACTGAGCTAAGCTCGTGTTGTCCCGTCTCCATATCTACATTCATCTAATCTAGTTTTAAATACATGAATGTTTTTCGCCTGCACCACCTCTTCGTCTAAGTCATTCCAAATACTTATGCTTCTATTCGGGAAACTGAACTTTTTGAGATCATTAAGACATCTACTTTTCCTCAACTTGAAGCCATGACCTCTTGTTCTTCCATCATCCAACACAAAAAGATCCTCTCTATCCACCCATTCCAATTCTCTTACATTTCTAAATATCGTGATCAAGTCACCTCTTTCCCTTCTCTCGCGCAATGTTGGTAACTTCAGTTTTTCCAATCTCTCCTCGTAGGTGAGTTCCCTTAAACACGGTATCATCTTCGTTGCCATCCGTTGGACCCTTTCTAGTTTATCAATATGCTTCTTCAAATGAGGTGACCATATCATCGCCGCATACTCTAGTCTTGGTCTTATCATGGTCACTATCAACTCCCTCAACATTTCCTCATCCATATAATTAAAGGCTACTCTCATGTTAGTCAGTAATCCATAAGTTCCCCCAATAATTTTGTTTATATGCTTTTCTGGTGACAAGTCATCCCAAATAATCACTCCCAAATCTTTCTCATCCTTTCTTTTACTAATCATCTCATTGCCCATTTTATATGTCCAGTGTGATCTTCTTTCACTTATTCCAATTTCTAATACATGACACTTCTTGGCATTAAAGTCCATTTTCCAAGTCTGGCTCCAGCTGTGTATTTTGTCCAAGTCCTCTTGCAGTTCTTTACAACTATCAATACATTTAATATGTTTCATAATTTTAGCATCATCTGCAAACATACTCATGTAACTATTCAAACCCTCTGGCAAATCATTTACATATATCAGAAACATTACTGGGGCCAGGACAGAGCCCTGGGGTACTCCACTAGTCACATCTCTCCATTGTGATACCTTGTCTCTTATTACTGTTCTCATCTGCCTTCCTATCAAATAATCTCCCATCCACTTTAATAGTTTCCCATGCACCCCTCCAAATGTCCTCAACTTCCACAATAGCCTCTTATAGGGTACCCTGTCAAATGCTTTCTTAAGATCCAGATAGACACAGTCTGCCCATCCCTCTCTCTCCTGTACGACATCTGTTACCCTACTGTAGAAACTTAGTAGGTTAGTAATACATGATCTTCCTTCCCTAAAACCAAACTGTCTTGGTGTTATCACTTCATTTTCTTCTAAATACTTTATCCATCTTTTTCTAATAACTTTCTCACAGATTTTACAAACAATACTAGTAAGTGACACAGGTCTATAATTAAGTGGATCCTCCCTACCTCCTCCCTTAAAGATTGGCACAATACTTGCTCTTTTCCAATCTTTAGGTAACTGTCCCTTTTCAAGCGAGGTTTTGATAATGACATAAACTGGCCACACTAACTGGTCGGCACAATCCTTCAGGATCCATCCAGCCACACCATCTGGTCCCATTGCTTTTCTCACATCCAAATCCTTCATCAGCTGTAGCACCTCATCCATGCCAACTGTAATTTCGGTCATTCTCGTCAGCCTGGGTTCCATTTCAGGCTCCCTAAATTCGTCTTCCAATACATAAACTGACTGTAGCTTGTTGTTCATTATTTCACACAAGTCTTCCTCTCTTTCGTATGTTTCATCTCCATCCCTCAGTCGTATTATACTGTCCTTAACTTTCATTTTGCCATTTAAAAACCTATAAAATAATTTCGGCTCTTTTTTACAGTTAGATACAATATCTTTTTCGTATTTCCTTTCCTCTTCTCTCCGTATCCTTACATATTCATTTCTAACCTGCTTGTACTCCTCCCAGGCCCTTTCACTATACCTTCTTCTCACTTTCTTCCATGCTTTTTTTCTTGCCTCTTGTGCCATCCTACATCTGTTGTTAAACCATTCTTTCTTCCTTTCCATAGCTGCAGAAAATTTTGGGACATACTTAGTAACTCCTGTTTTATATACTTCTATCAAAAACTCATATTTCTCATCAACATTTGTGATCATATTCATTTTACTCCATTCTACATTTTGGAAAAAGTTTCTCAGGGAAGCAAAGTCTGCCTTCCCATAATTGTATCTATTTTCTCTATGTTTTTCATCTCTTTCTCCTTCCCTCACTCCTACCACGTCCATCTCAATTACCAGATGATCACTTTTACCAAAAGGGCAATGGTAGGTTATGTTCCTCACATCATTTGGGTCCTTTGTGAATAGTAGATCAAGCCTGGATGGTTCATCAACACCCCTAATTCTTGTGTTTTCTTTGATCAACTGGGTTAACATGTTTTCCATCATCAATTCCATTAATTTATTTCCCCATGATTCTTCATTGTTCCCAGCATCCATACTTTCCCAATCAACTTCTCTACAGTTAAAATCTCCCATTAATATTATTCTATTTCTTCGTTCAATTAACATTTCTAGCCTATTAATGGATTCACTTATTAACTGTTCGTAATCTTCCTTTGTCCATGCCCTAGTTTGGGGGGGCCTATAAAAAACTATTACATCCGTTTTTTCTCCATAATTGTCCCCTATTTCAACTCCCAAAAGTTCAGCCTTAGTATTTTCAATTTCTATATTCTTTACTCTTAGGTCATTATGGGTTAATATCACTATTCCTCCCCCAAATTTGCCTTCTCTGTCCTTCCTCCAAATCTTATAATTATTCCAGCCAAATAATTTTATATCGACATCTCGGGGCAATTTAGTCTCTACTAGGCAAACAATTTCAGGTTTATTTTCATTTAAGTAGTCTCCAATTTCCCCTTTCTTAGATATTAATCCATCTACGTTACTTATACATGATGCTCAGATTTGCTGCACTGTTGATATCTTTACTCGTTCTTCTCTTTTTCATATTCATATCCATCCCCTTTGTTTCCTTCACGTCTAGTTCTTCACATACCACTTCCTTGCCTTCATATCCATCACTCTCCAAAAAAAAGTTTTACGTTCTTCCTCTGTCCTCCTGTCATTTTTTTCCTTTACTTGGTCCTTCAAAGATTTTAAGACTTCTCTTTCTTCTTCATTCAAGTCTTTTCTTACTATAATATTTTCCATTCCTGCCTCTTTACTTAGTTTCCAGGTCACCTTAAGTATGTCATTTACAACACTTTCTGAAGACATCTTAACTCTCATTGGTCTTGCTTCCCCTTTCTTATATGGCCCTATCCTCCTTACTTCCTCAATTTCTTTTTCCCACTTGATTCCTTCGGGATCGATCTTGTCCAATATTTGCCTCACCTGATTTGAGTCTCTCTCGAGTCTCACAGACCTAACTTTTTCTTCTTCCTCCCTGTTTCCAAATATTATCACACATCTGTTCCTTTCTACTGTTTCTCTCACTATTTTCTCTTTTTTCTTCAATATTTTCACTACACTTTCTTCCATTTTTTTCTCGTTCATTTCCCTTTCTTCCTGAATAATTTCCCTTAAACTGACTACTTCTTTCTGTTCTTCTTCCACATGTGCCCACTTTGCCTTTTGCTCTTCTAACACACTACTTACCTTCTCTGTTTGGTTACTGCTTTCTTCTAGTTTTCTCCGTAATTCAATATTTTCTCGTTTTAAATTCTCGATCTCCTGGTTCGCTGTCTCATTGGCCTGTATCAAACTCTGTATAGTATTTTCGGTTTTTTCAGGCATGTCTCTTGATACTAGATCTTCCACTTTCTTTTCTAGACCACTAATTCTCATAATCAATGTTTTAACCAGGTCCATTACATTTGTTTCACTGTCAAATCCTGGGAATTCAGGTTCCCCAGTGTTTACATGGTCGGCCATCTTTAAGGTCGGTTGCAGTACTAACTGAACAGCTGTTCCCAAAATTCCTATAAAAACATTCATGTATACTTAATGACAATAGTTCTTTACATTTTTGATAGACTATAATAACTTGCAATACTTAAAATTATTAACAATACTGGAGACATGACAATTCCTGAAAACTACTTAGGGTTTATTGAGGCGGTTTGAGACACGTCTTCTCGCTGTGGCTGCCACTCCGTGTGTGTGTGTGTGTGTGTGTGTGTGTGTGTGTGTGTGCTTTATAATAATGCATGCAAGTATTGAGTTTGCAAGTAATGAGATATTTAATAGAGAGAGAGGGGAGGCAGGGCAGACAATACAAGGGGTCAGGGGCTGCCTGGACTTGTGACTACAATGTGGAGGGCAGAGGTGGAATAAAATACTTTTCCATAATATACTGGTACTGGCAGTAAGAAATCATTTTAACCACTCACTAAATTAGGCTGATAATGGTTATACCTGTGAACTTGCTGTAAGAAATCATTGTAACCACTCACTAAATTAGGCTGATAATGGTTTTACCTGTGAACTGGCTGTAACTAAATTAGGCTGATAATGGTTATACCTGTGAACTGGCTGTAAGAAATCATTGTAACCACTCACTAAATTTGTACTAGCATAGCTACTGACTCCTTACTGTACCTACCAGTAGTGATGGTAGATACAGTAAGGAGTGCACCTTGAAAAACAAACATATATGCCCAGATTCCAGTAATCGGAACAGTAACTGATTACTAATCGATTATTTTCCCTAATCAGTAATTGCGATTACATATAAATGGTGGTATCGCCCAACACTAGTAGCAGGAGTGGAGAGAGTGGGGGAGAAGAATGTCCAGGAGTTGAAAAAAGTATGGTCAGTAATTAGAGAGTTACAGGAGCAGACCTTACAGCAGGAGAGAGAGATCAAAGTATTCCAGAGTAGGTTAGAAAAAGTTTGTACATGCAGTGATGAACGAGAAAGAGAAGTTACGGAATTAAAAGTGAGTAATGAATCTGCCTCAAATGAAATAAAAAAGCTCAAGAGAGAAAATAAGAGGTTGGAAGAAGAAAGAGGCAGGATGAAAAGTAATTAGATGACTATGAATCAAAATCAAGGATGCAAGATGGGCACAATAAGGAAATCAAGGAGCAACACAAGGGGTGGAAAAAAAAATTCAAGAGAAAGGAAATATAAATTTTAAAGAGATTAAAGAACAGCAAAGCAAGGAAAAGGTGGAGAAACAAGTGGTTAGGGTACTAAGAAGTAGAGAATCTTTAGTCAGGGATGTAGCAGATAAGAAAAAATGCACGATAATTTCAGGAGGAGTGGTTGGTGAGTGGAGTGTGCCTGCAGAGATGGATGAGAATGGCAGTGCTTTAGTGGACATTTGTGCTGGGAGGGGGTTGGTAATAGCTAATACCCTCTTTAGGCACAAAATGATCCATACGTATACATGGCGAGTGATGAGAAGGGTGGATGGTGAGCTGAATGAACGGAAGGCAATGACTGATTATGTGTGTGTGGATGAAAGGATGACAAGGTGTGTAATGGATGCAAGAGCATATACACGTTGGGGGAGTGGACTTTCAGACCACCAATTGGTGGTGGTCAGAATCAAAGTCCAAACAAAATGGAGAAAGAGAAGAAGGAAAGGACAGGAGGAAGTAGTTCTTACAAGCAGGGTAGAGAAGTTACAAGAGGATGGAAAAAAGGCAGAATATAAAAGGAAAGTGGAGGAGCGATTGGGTAAATATACAGTAGACTGGAGCAGATGGGGGATGTGGAAGGTGTGTGCAAGATATTCACAGAAGAAATCTGTGCAGCACGTGAGGTGGTGTGTGGGGTGAAGAGAAGACGAAAGGGAGTTCAGGGAACAGCATGGTGCACTAAAGGGGTGAGGGAGGCTGTGGCACAAAAGAAGAAAGCATATAATGAGTGGATGAGGAACGAGGGCATCGAAGAATTTGAGAGACGGAAGACAGAGTTATATGTAGAGAGGAGGAGAGAGGTGAAAAAGATTAGTAAGAGGGAGTAAGACGAGAGTGGATGAGGACTTTGGAAGGAATTTGAGTGTAAAATGGAGGGAATGTAAGAAAATGTTCTGGAAAGAGCTAAAGAGAGTTAGACAGGGTACCAAAGAAGTTAGTTGGGGTGTGAAAGATAAAAATGGTAGACTACTAGTGGAGAAGGGAGAAAAAGTGAACAGATGGAGAGAACACTTTAATGAATTGCTGAACATAGAGAATGAAAGTAATGCAAGTATAAGTGGCTGGGGAATAGCTGGGAGAAGGAGGGATGTGGGAAGAGAGGAAGAAATCACTAGGATGGAAGAGGTAAAAACAATGAAGAAAGTTAAAATGGAGAAAGCCCCAGGAATTGATGGAGTGTGTGGTAAAATGCTGAAGCATGGGGGAGAGATAGTAACAGAATGGATGTGGAAGGTGTGCAGATTGGCCTGGGAGGAAGGTAGAGTCCCAGAGCATTGGAAGTCAGGTATAATTATTTCCCTGCAGAAAGGAAAAGGGAAAAAAGAAGTGTATGGTAATCATAGGGGCATCTGCCTTCCTACTGTAATAAGAAATGTATATGGTAGGATACTTACTGACAGAGTCAGGGAAATAACAGAGAAATTAGTTGGAGAAAAACAGAGAAGTTTTACGAAGGGAAGAGGTTGTATAGACCAGATATTCATTCTTAGATCTTTAGTGGAAATGTTTCTAGAGAATGGAAAGAAGTTGTAAGCAGCCTTCATGGATTTGGAGAAAGCATATGACAGGATGGATAGACAAGGATTGTGGAAAGTATTAAGAATATATGGAGTAGATGGGAAGTTGAGTGAAGAGTATGTGAGGGTGCTAAGGCTTCAGTGTGTGTGGATAGTGAACTGAGTGAATTTTTTCCATTTGAAGGTTGGATTGAAACAAGGATGTGTCATGTCTCCATGGATGTTCAAAATGTATATGGATGGGGTTATAAAAGAGATACAAGGTAATGCAGTGGATGCTGCAGCAGCCCTAATGAGAGAGGGCAGTGTTTGGAAACTCCCTGTACTGTTGTTTGCAAATGATACTGTGTTGATGAGTGAAGACGAAGGGGAGCTGCAAGGCTTGGTAGATGAGTTTGGGAGAGTGTGTAAGAAACAGAATCTAAAGGTGAATGTGGAGAAGAGTAAAGTGTTGGTCTCCGAGAAATGTGAAATCAGTGAATGTACAGTGAGATTGGATGGGGAGGATATGGAGAATGTGAGTGCATTTAAGTACTTGGGTAGTGTGATGAGTAAGGATGGAAGTTTGGAGGGTGAAGTGATTGAAAGGGTGCAGCAGGGAGGAAAGGTTGCTGGTTCCTTGAAAACAGTGATAAGAAACTGGGAGAAGAGCATGTAAGTAAAAAATCTGCTACATGACAGTATTGTGATACCAACTCTAACATATGGAAGTGAAGCTTGGACCCTGTTGGAGGGACAGAAGTCATAAGTGAGAGCAGTGGAAATGAGTTATTTGAGAGGAGCATGTGGAGTCACATGGAGAGACAGACTGACAAATGAGGAAGTGAACGAGCATTGTGGTGTGGATGTGGATGTGATAGGAAGCGTTAGGAGAAACACATTAATGTGGTTTGGCCATGTGGAGAGGATGGAGAGTGAGAGACTGATGAGGAGAGTGATTGTAAGTGAGGTGGAAGGGGGGAGAGGGAGTGGGAGGCCAAGGATGAGATGGAGGGATGGAGTGGAGAGGCATATGAGAGAGGGGGGTGTGAGCTGGAAGCAAGGCAGTGAAGTGGCAGGGGACTGGGTGACAAGGAGGCAATTTGTTTGTGGCCACCCCTTACGAGATTTAGGCATCTGGCAATAGACAGATAGATAGAAAAGAAAAACATATGACCGTAAAAACAGAAAGGGTTGTGAGAAGAACTGAGTAAGGTTAAAGATATAGTATCACTAGTTATGAAGGGTAACAACGAAGCTCAAGAAGAGACTGAAAAAGTGTTTAAGTTAGGGAAGTACGAGGAAGGAGGGGCGAGGCCACTTAAAGTTAAGTTTAAGTCTCAGGTGATGGTAAATGAAACCATCAACAGAACATGAAAATTATCAGACAAAGAGAGCTTCAAGAATGATTGGATAAGGAAAGATGCAAATGTGGAAGAAAGAGCTAAAATAAAGAAGTTAGTAAAGGAAGAAAAGGCAAAAAACGAACAGAGAACAGAAGAAGAGAAGACAGTGTTCTATTAGAGAGTTATGGATCAAAAATTGAGTAAGTGGTACCAACGGAGAGAAGGAGAGAAGGGGGAATATCGGCAAGGTTAGAAATCAACGATTTCTTGAGGTTACACGAACCAGATATTATGTGCTTTGTAGAGACCAAGTTAAGAGAGGATATTGATATCCATATGGGTGATGGTAAATACAAACTGTGGAGAAGAGACAGAAAAGAAAAAATGGGAGGAGGATTGATGACAGCAGTGAAGAACAACATAAATGTGGATACTGTGGAAATGGGAGAGGGTAAGGCTGAAGTGATAAATTTGAAATTAGAAACTGGAGAGAATGGCAAGAGAGACATGGCAGTAGTATATGTTCCCCCTAAGACAAGGGCATGGAATGATGATGAATACCAGGAGATGATGACAGACATGGTTAGTTATCTACAGAAAGTGACTGAGAAAAGCAACAACATAATTCTGATGGGTGATTTTAATTGTAAAGAGGTGAACTAGGAGGAATGGGACTCAGGAGGCAGTGAGGATTCATGGGACACTATATTGCTAAATATAGCAATGAATAATGTACTGACCCAGTGGGTCAAAGAAGAGTCAAGATTTAGAAGTGACGACACGCCAGCAAGACTAGATTTACTGCTAACGAAAGAACCTGATGTAACTGAATCTTTGAGATATCTGTGTCCTATAAGAAAAAGTGATCATGTGGTAACTGAGTTCCATATGATAAAAGGGAATGTGGTGCCAAGAGATCAGCTTTATAGACAGGCGGTAGCTCGATCGGTAGAGAGTTGGCTTGCGGTCCAGTGGGACCCAGGTTCGAATCCTCACTGGTGCAGGGAACAATTTAAGGATTTGAATTTCATTAAATCAGGCTTTACTGATCTACCAGAAGACCCGCCGACATGTCGTAAAAATGACCCCGCTAATACCAATACACAAGTCCTGTATGAGACAGCCCAAGCATGTATTCAATATGGACGGTGGGTGTTAAGCACCGAAGTGGTGACATGCAGATTGTAGGAGGACGACTGGGCCTTGATAGCAGGCTGTGAAGCCTATGCCCAGAGTCGGGCACATAAAAAAAAAAAAAAAAAAAAAAAAAAAATTCGGGAAAGCAAACTTTACAACATTGAGGAAATTTTTCGAAAAAGCGGATCGGAAAAATTTCAGAGACAAAAGAGATACAGAGGAAGTGGGATATCTTTCTAGACCTCTATAATTCAGGAGAGGAAAAATATGTGCCAACAGTAAGTGGGAAAGAAAATGGGAAAAAGGATTGGTTTAACAGAAGGTGTATGATAGCAAAAAAAGAGAGGGACATTGCAAGGAACAAATGGAAAAAGAAAGGTAATACTGTACTACAACAAAGGAAGAATATAGAAAACTAGATGTGAATATACAAGAATACAGTGAGTCCTCGATTAACGAAAACCCGAAGTACGAATTTTTGATGTTATAAAGTGACGAATGTACAACAAATTCCACAACACGAAAGTATCTGTCTCAATGATACAAAAAGTGATAAAAAAGGAAATACGAAAAATGAAAAATTCAAAATGGGCACGCTGCACAGCGCCGCGCTCGTTTCTGGCGAGGAAACGAACTAACCCCTCTCTGGTAAATGTTTTCTCGCTCACTTCTCAGTTGAGTCCACATCCCTCCTCACAGTTTCACCATACATGAGGATATTTTCAGAGCTCTACATCTTTTTGTACTGTAGAGACATGCCTCCCAAGAGCCTTGCATCATCTCCAGCATCAGGGGAGACCATTGCAAAGAAGCAGCACTGTAGTCTAACTCTGGAGAGGAAGTTGGAAATTATAAGATGCCACGAGGAGGGGCAGGGAGTCTCGGAGACTGGGGGTGCTTTAGGCCTTGCAGCTTCCACCGTTGGGACTGTGACCAAGAAAAAACAGATGTACAAGTACAGTACTGTACAGTATACAAGAACATTAATTACTTCAAAACAGGAGGGGTAAAGTTTAGGTGGGGGGGTCCGAGGGGGTCCTGGAATGCATTCATTGTACATAGAAAGGAAGAAAGGAACTTTGAAAAAGGTATAATTGACAAATGTAAGGAAGAACTCAAACTGTTTTATAAATATGTTAACGGCATACTGAAACAAAAGGAAGGAATCACTAAACTGAAAGTAGAAGGAGAGGTCTATAAAGATGCAGCAATGCAAGCTGAAATATTGAACAAATGTTTCCAATCGGTTTTCACTAAAGAAAGGGATTTTGTGGAGGGTGAGTGACTAGAAATGTAGTGATAAAAGATATAAAAGTGGAAGTGCAGGAAGTGTATAAATTACTGGAAACTCAAGATGTAAAGAAAGCCCCAGGACCAGACGGAATCTCTAACAGGGTACTGAAGGAATGCAGAGAACAACTGGCAGAAAAGATTCACGGTTTGTGTGTTCTCTGGAATAGGGGAAAGTTCCTCGGGAATGGAAGACAGCCAATGTGGTACCAATTTATAAGGGAGGAAACAAGGAAGAACCCCTGAATTATAGAACAGAGTCTCTGACCAGCATGGTCGCAAAATTGTGCGAATCCTGAAAGACAGATGGATAAGTATATCTGGAGGAGCTGAACATTTTGGCTGAAAGTCAGTTTGGATTCAGAAGTGGAAGGTCATGTGTTTTCAACTTCTTGAGCTTTTACTCAAGAGCGACTATAGGAGAGAGACGGTTGGGTGGATTGTGTGTATTTAGATTTGGAGAAAGCCTTTGACAAGCAACTAATGTGGAAACTGGAGCACATAGAATGACTGAAGGGAAACCTTCTGGAGGGGATGAGAGACTTTTGAGAGACAGACAAATGAGGACGGTAATAAAGGAAAAACAAGATGTCTGGATGGAGAGAAGTAACAAGCGGGGTCCCACAGGGCTCAGTGTTAGCGCCGGTAATGTTCCTGATTTACGTAAACGATATGGTAGATGGAATGAACAGTTATGCAAGTCTGTTTGCTGATGATGCAAAGATCTTGAGGAAAACAGAAGCTGAGAAAGACTGTAAAATGCTGCAGGAGGACCTGGATGGGATTCATGATTGGAGCCAAATGTGGGAAATGAAATTCAATGCAAAAAAAAAGCAAAATATTGGAAATGGGTAAAAGTACCAAGAGGCCATCACTGAATTATTTGATTAGTAAAGAACCAATCACAAAAGTGAGAGAAGAGAAAGATTTGGAAGTGCTGGTCCAGGATAGTTTGTCACCTGAAAAATGCATTAACAACACAGTTAGAGAGACATATAAACTCTTGACTAACATAAGAGAAGCATTTCATTACACGGATTAGGATATATGAAAAAATTGACAAGTGGCAATGATTCGCCCCAGGTTGGAATATGCAGCAGTAGTGTGGTCCCCACACAAAAAGAAAGATATAAACAAGATCGAGAGAATAAAAAGAACAGCAACAAAGATGGTCCCCAGCCTGGCAGATCTGTCGTACAGAGAAAGGCTGGAAAAGCTGGATCTGCCTTCTTTAGAGGAAATGAGAGAGAGGAGCAACATGATTGCCTTGTTCAGGGCCATGATGGGAACAGATAAAACTGACAGAAAAGATCTGTTTGTATGGGACAGGAGAGTAACACGAGGATACAGAATGAAACTGGAAAAGCCAAGTTGCTTGAAGGTTATCAAGGAATATAGTTTTCCATATACAGTAGCCCCTCCATTATCCAATGTAATAGAGCCAAAGGCATGTCCGGAAATTGGTTCTGTTCGGATAATGGCCCTAAAGCTCCCGCAACGGTACTTTCGGACCTAACCAAACCGACTCAGAAAATCACCTACCTACCTCCCTACCAGACATTCATAGCACTTATTTAAGACCCAATTCACATAAATAATGGACACAAAGCATGAAATAGATGAAATTTAACCAGAAAAATGATGAATTAGAGGTGAGTATGACAAACATGTTCACCAGCTGACAGCATATTGAACGAAGGTAACAGACATGAAAATCACTATGAAAATCACCTTTTTCACAGCCTATGCACTCAAATATGGGACACAAAGCATGAAATAAATAAAATGTAACCAGAAAAATTATAATTTAGAGATAAGTAGGGCAAATATGTTCACCAGCTGACAGCATAGTGAACGTAGGTAACAGACATGAAAATCACCTTTTTTTACAGCCTATGCACTCAAATATGGAACACAAAGCATGAAATAAATAAAATGTAACTAGAGAATGAGGATTTAGAAGTCTATCTATCTATCTATTGCCAGACGCCTCAATCTCGCACGGGGTGGCCACAAACAAGTCGCCTCCATGTCACTTTGTCCACCGCCATTTCACTACCACGCTCCCAACTCACACCCCCCTCTCTCATATACCTCTCCACTCCATCCCTCCATCTCATCCTCGGCCTCCCCTTCCCTCTCGCCCCCTCCACCTCACTCATATACACTCTCCTCGTCAGTCTTTCACTCTCCATCCTCTCCACATGCCCAAACCACCTTAACGTCTTTCTCCTAATGCTTCCCATCACGTCCTCAACCACACCACAACGCTCCTTCACTTCCTCATTTGTTAGTCTGTCTCTCCATGTGACTCCACATGCTCCTCTCAAATAACTCATTTCCACTGCTCTCACTCTTGACTTCTGTCCTTCCAACAGGGTCCAAGCTTCACTTCCATATGTCAGAGTTGGTATCACAATACTGTCATGTAACAACTTTTTCTTTTACATGCTCACCTCCCTGTTTATTATCACTGCTTTCAACGAACCAGCAACCTTCCTTCCTGCTGCACCCTTTCGAGCACCTCACCTTCCAGACTTCCATCCTTACTCATCACACTGCCCAAGTACTTAAATTCACTAACATTCTCCATATCCTTCCCATCCAATCTCACTGTACATTCACTGGCTTCACTTCTCTCGAAGACCATCACTTTACTCTTCCCTACATTCACCTTTAGATTCCGTTTCTTACACACTCTCCCAAACTCATCTACCAAGCCTTGCAGCTCCCCTTTGTCTTCGCTCAACAACACAGTATCATCTGCAAACAACAGTACAGGGAGTTTCCAAACACTGCCCTCTCTCACTAGGGCCGCTCCAACATCCACTGCCCGACCTTGTATCTCTTTTATAACCCCATCCATGTACAGATTGAACAACCATGGAGACATGACACATCCTTGTTTCAATCCAACCTTCAAATGGAAAGATTCACTCAGTTTGCCATCCACACGCACTGCAGCCTCACCCTCATACATACTCTTCACTGCCTTCAACAACTTCCCATCCACTCCATATATTCTTAATACCTTTCACAATCCTTGTCTATCCACCCTGTCATATGCTTTCTCCAGATCCATGAAGGCTGCATACAACTTCTTGCCCTTCTCTAGAAACTTTTCCACTAAGGATCTAAGAATGAATATCTGGTCTACACAACCTCTTCCCTTCCTGAAACCTCCTTGTTCTTCTCCAACTAATTCCTCCATAATTTCCCTAACTCTGTCAATAAGTATCCTACCATATACTTTTCCTATTACACTGAGAAGGCAAATATCCCAATGATTACCACACACTGCTTTTTCCCCTTTTCCTTTGTACAGAGGAATAATTATACCTGACTTCCAATCCTCCGGGACTCTATCCTCCTCCCAAGCCAATCTGCATACCTTCCACATCCATTCTATTACTATCTCTCCCCCATGCTTCAGCATTTTACCATACACTCCATCAATTCCTGAAGCTTTCCCCATTTTAACTTTCTTCATTGTTTCCACCACTTCCATCCTACTGATTTCTTCCTCTCTTCTCACAACCCTCCTTCTCCCTGCCATTCCCCAGCCACTTATACTTGCATTACTTTCATTCTCTATGTTCAACAGTTCATTAAAGTGTTCTCTCCATCCGTTTACTTTTTCCTCCCTTCTCCACTAGTAATCTACCATTTTTATCTTTCACACCCCCACTGACTTCGTTGTCTAGCTCTCTTTACCTCCTTCCAGAACATTTTCTTACATTCCCTCAACTTTGCACTCAAAATCCTTCCAAATTCCTCATCCACTCTCTTCTTACTCTCTCTTACTAATCTTTTCACCTCTCTCCTCCTCACTACATATAACTCTCTTGTCCGTCTCTCAGCTTCTTCGACGCCCCTGTTCCTCATCCACTCATTATATGCTTTCTTCTTTTGTGCCACAGCCTCTCTCACCGTGGTGAAAATGCTCTTGAAGCATGTACAGTAATCCAGTGTTGAACTGCACTTAATCCTTAGCACTGTGAATTATGACTGTTTAAACAAAAACGAACACTACCACCACCCATCCCGACAACTGTTTTCTCATGACGGCAGTTGAGAG
The DNA here is from genome assembly GCA_018397915.1 of Birgus latro. Classification (NCBI taxonomy): domain Eukaryota; kingdom Metazoa; phylum Arthropoda; class Malacostraca; order Decapoda; family Coenobitidae; genus Birgus; species Birgus latro. The sequence goes on along the minus strand of JAGKTI010000956.1, from coordinate 81,023 downwards.
AGAACTGGGGGGAGGGGAAGGGGAGCCTGGGGAGCGTGAAGTGATTGTAAACACAGCTGTTCAGCGCCGCATGCCAAATTTAAACTGACAGGTAAAAAAAAAATATATGGATTTTTTCTTTTTCTTTTTTTGCATTTTTTTTTGCATTTTTGGGTTCTGAACGCCCAAGCCAACGATGTCCAGACAGCATGGTGTCCGAATACTGGGCTTCCGGATAATAGGGTGATTACTGATGCACAGACCTGTGGAAGAGTCTGGACGAAGAAATCGTCCAGTCTAAAAACTTAAACATGTTCAAAGCAAAATTTGACTTCCTGAGAAACAGAAACAGGACCCCATGAGCATAGCTCATTTCCTGTATATCAAAACTAGGTAAATACAACTATACTCTATTTTTTTCCAGCTGATGATCCACTTTCGTCAATGTGGCACCTGCGCATTCCTGCCGTGTGATTGGTCGGTTTCAATTTCATACCTGAAGTATCATATTTACAAAAAACAGTTGTACCTTATATTCCAATTCTCATAATTGCTGTTTTGCATTGTCATTGTACTGTACAAACAGACATGAAACGAGTACGTATCAGTGCTTCACCCAAACGGACAGTGAATTTGAAGAAGTTGAATTTGAACTGAAATATTTTTGTAAAAGGTACTGAGTTGTTGCATCTCCCTATATTTTTTAAAAAATAAATGCATTTGGCTGTGTAAGTGCAAATAAAAGGTATCTTAATACTTAGGCACTTGTTACATTAGACAATAGTACCATTCTAAGTAAATTAGCGGTTTTGTCAGTGGTATAGTGGTGGAATTAGGAAGGCGAATGGAGCAGTCACTACAGAAGAGGGGGGGGGACACAGAGACGGCCAGGCGGGAGAAACAAGTTGTCTCGTCTCGCAAAATGTCAGATTTTATTATGGATCATACCTACTCCATTGCTTCGATATCTTCACCTATATTATTCGTCAGTATATACATGCGTAAGTATATATATTTATTTATTTATTAGAGATGCAACAACTCAGTACCTTTTACAAAAATAAATATTTCAATTCAAATTCAACTTCCTCAAATTCATTGTCCGTCTGGGTGAAGCGCAGATATATACTCGTTTCATGTCTTTTTGTAGTACAATGACAATGCAAAACAGCATTTATGAGAATTGGAATATAAGGTACAATTGTTTTTTCATAAATATGATACTTCAGGTATGAAATTGAAACCAACCAATCATGCGGCAGGAGTGCGCAGGTGCCACATTCACGAAAGTGGATCATCAGCTGAAAAAAAATTGAGTATAGGTAAATACACACAAACACACACATGGGAGACAAGATGGGATGGAGGAGGGTGGAGGGATGGTGAGGATGGAGGGACAGGGAGGGAGACAACAGGGGGTGGGGGAGGGCAAAGGGACGGGGAGGGAGACATGCCTGGCAGTGCTAAGCACGGTGGGAGATGGATGAGGGATGAGGGGAGAAGACAGGATGGAAGGAGAACAGGGAGACACGCCACATCCATGTTCAGATGCTCTTGTTTCAAACCTAGGAAGTGGCGCAGTGTTCAGACTAGTGAATTGACAGCTGTATGGATTATGGGAATGATTCTTGATTTCTTTTGCTCAAACTAGCAAATCAGCACTTAGCAATGCGCCAGATATCGAGGCATGCCTGTACAGTAAATATATATATAAACAGTGGGGACCCTTGGATAGCGACCTTATTAGTCCACCAAAATGGCCGCTATCCATGAAATCGCTACCCGAGGGGCAAACTTCTTACCTAAAAAAATTAATACAGTCCTGGACTCCTTCAGCTATACCCCTAATTTCCTCCATTACCCATCAGTATCACGTCATATTTCCTCAGTACAGTACCATAATAACATAAACGTATACTACATAAAGTATTCAAAAAATTATCTTTTTCTTTTCCTCCACGCAGTATTGTTTCTTTGGCTTGCCACGCATGTATTGTCTGGCCTTTTCGGTCACTTTTACATTACCAGCACTTCCTGTTTTTTCCCTGGGCCACCACCACCACTTGGACCAGCCCCCGATGTTGAAGCCACGATATTAGAACACTCAGTAGCCAGACAATAAATGGAAGGTCACAAAAAACTTTAACAATGGTGAGAGACTGTGACAAGTTGAATGGATGCGTGGTGTGTGGATAAACAAACAATCTTCTTCTTCTTCTTGGGGTAACTGCGGGGAGGTTCACCTTCCACCCGTCAGTATCGCTTACATACCGGAATTCCTCCAAGAGAAAAGGAAAGGTAAAGGAAAAATTTAAAACTGTAAAATTTGGTAGGAGAGAGATAGTTGGAGATTAGTTATAAGAAAAGCTTAAGATACATACTTTCATATGGGTCAATGAACTACGGTCCTGACTCCTTCAGGTACATCCCTAATTTCCTCCATTAACCATTAATATCACGTCATATTTCTTCAGTAATAAGACAGTATTTTACATATTCAAAGAAGATTAACAAACTTACTTTTAATTCGTTTTGAGTGCCACTTACAGGCCGGTCCTGCAGTGAACCTCAATGGCTGATGATGACGATATTGTTATCAACTGTAGTTACCATACCGTGGCAGCCTGCTAGAGCTGCTAAAAAATAAATACCTGGACTACACTCCAACGAAACCCTAAATTCCTACTATGAACACTAATAAAATAAACTTACTTAACATGCAAATGGATAAACAAACTTTTAAATCATTTTTGCTATTTACTGTTGAAATTACTGTCGTGCTTGGTGGTTATTGTACCGCAGCAACCTAGCGACAACAGCCCTGACTCTGCTCACTCTCCATCTCTTATCCCTGCTAGACCCGCTAAAAAATAAATAACTGTACTGCATACTCCAACGAAACCCTACATTCCTACTGTGAACACTAATAAAATACACTTAACATGCAAATGGATAAACAACTTTTAAATCATTTTTGCTATTTATTGTTGAAATTACTGTCGTGCTTGGTGGTTATTGTACCGCTGCAACCTAGCGACCATGGACCTGACTCTGCTCACTCTCCATCTCTCATCCCTCATCTTTCTCTTGTCCCTCACGTCGTAACACATGCAAACGAACTTCATTCTTGATGCAATGGGCCTCTGTTTCCTCATCTTCCCAACCATCATATAGGTCCTCCTCGAGCTGAACAGGGGGCATGTCGATATCTTCCTCTTCGTCTGACGAGGCATTCAAAAGGGCTTGTCTCTGTGCCTCACGCTATATTGGTTCTTTGGCTTGCCACGCATGTATTCTCTGGCCTTTTTTGTCACTTTTACACTACCTGCACTTCCTGTTTTTTTCCCCGGGTTGAATGAATGCACGGCTCATGGATAGGCAATGAGTCAATGAACAGACTGAGGAGAGACTTGCACTCACTGTCTGTGTTACCAGGGTCCGACCTTGGCTACTCTGCCCATCCACCCGCTACAAATGAAGATCGGCTCCCATGCACCATCAGCATTCAGATCAGATCAGATGAAATTCGCCCAGTATTGCTTTTGAATCAGGTTCCGACCCTGGCAACTCTGCCCACCTGCTAGCTACGTGTTAAATGCCTAGCGGATTTTCGTTAACTGTGCACCATCAGCATGAGGATAGACTCGCACTCACTGACAGTGTTACCAGGGTCCGACTTTGGCAACTCTGCCCATCACCCACTACAAATGAAGGTCAGCTTGCATACACCATCAGCATTCAGATCAGATCAGATGATATTCGCCCAGTATTGCTTTTGAATCAGGTTCCGACCTTGGCAACTCTGCCCACCTGCTCGCTACATGGTAAATGCCAAGCAGATTTTCGTTAACTGTGCAGCATTAATTGCTATGAGATAGTTCCTGTCGCTATCCGTGGATTCGCTAACCAAAAAAACGCTACCCGAGGGGCCCCACTGTATACAGTATATATATATATGTAAATATATACATATATAAATATACACTACATACAGTGGATCCCCGGTAAACGAAAACCCAATAAACGAAAATTCGATGTTACGAAAGCGATGAATATAGGACAAATTCCACTATACGAAAGGTATCTGTCTCGATGGTACGAAAAGCGACGCGAATGGAAATACCAAAAATTCAAAATGGGCGCGCTGCACAGCACCACCGCACTCGCCTGCGGCGAGGCCATTACAACAATAACAAGACAATTCGCCATCAGGACTTTTCGGCGCCAGGACGATTCCCCGTCATTTATTAACATATCAGTTAATTTAGCAAGTATATTAGTTTTCGTGCGATATGAGTTATAAAGCAGATGGTGGTTTATTCTTTTTATAATAAATGTAAAATATGGCATCAAGTAGTTGGTATTAACGAAAAAATATATAAATAGGGTGCCCATTATTCGGATCCTCACTATTCGGACCTCGTGGGCTGTCCGCTTCCCAAAATGCCCCCAAATTCGAAAAAATCTGATTCTTTTGGACCGCGTCAGTTTGAATTTCCCACGCGTGCCGATAGGCTGTGTTTTCGCGCGTGGCGCCTGTCTGTCCGTCCCATTTCCCGCTCCACTTCTGGCTCGTAAACACGCTCCGACGATGGTGGCCGAAGTGATTGGTTTTGTGGTGATACCCTACCTCCTGTAGGGCTGGCTGCTGCTCTTCACCTTCTTCATCATGTGTGTGATGATGGCCCCACCTCCTGAGAAAAGGAAGAAAGTGGTTCTGACTCTGGAGAAGAAGAGGGAGGTATTGGAGAAGGTGGACGCCGGGTGGCCGACATCACGGATTCGTCATGAATTCAACCTCCCTCGCTCCACCTTGTTTGATATTAAGAAGTCCCAACACAAACTACAGCAGTACATGGCTGATTTCGCTTTGAAGACCAAACGAAACATGGAGAGGAAGGCGATATTTACTCCAAAGTATGCAGACATCAACCGGTCCACGCTGATTTGGTATCAACAACAACGTGCTGCTGGTGTGTTGGTACGTGGAACGGAGCTGAAAGCTGCTGCTGAGACCACACGGGAATTTACTGTTATGTACAGTGCAGTGAAGTGATGTGATCCCAGTTTTGGAAAGTGTTGGTGAGAAGCGCTGGTGACTGTCAATTGCAAAGGTGTATCAGGTGCAAGGTCTTCCTGTCAGAGTCTGAGATGATAGAGCGGGTTATACATCAGGACGGCGGCATCTTTTTCGTAAGTACCCTAACTTCATCAAAATTCCTTGTTTTGTTCTTTTCATATCATTAATCTCATGCATAAACTGTGTGCAAGATGATTTCCATAATGATTTTCATGTCTAACCTGTTTTCAGCATGCTGTAAATGTGTTAAAAAATTTCCCTAAATGTTAATCATAATTTCCTGCTTTTAATTTAATTTTTTCATGCATGGTTTTAAGTGCACCAGCTATGAAAAAGCTGAATGCCTTTGATTTATTGTGCAAGATGATTACCATAAAGATTTTCATGTCTAACCTGTTTTCAGCATGCTGTAAATGTGTTAAAAAATTTCCCTAAATGTTAATCATAATTTCCTACTTTCAATTTAATTTTTTCATGCACGGTTTTTAAGTTCACCAGCTATGAAAATGGTGAATGCCAGTGAATTTCATGTCCGGTCATAACCTAACCTAACCTAACCTAACCATTTTTCTGGTAACAATTTACATCATTTACTGTATTTGATGCTTTGTATCCAATAATTTAGTGTATAAAATGTAAGAAAAGATGATTTCCATCTCCGACTTGTGTTAAAAAATTTCCCTAAATGTTAATCATAATTTCCTGCTTTCAATTTATTTTTTTCATGCACGGTTTTTAAGTTCACCAGCTATGAAAATGGTGAATGCCAGTGAATTTCATGTCCGGTCATAACCTAACCTAACCATTTTTCTGGTAACAATTTACATCATTTACTGTATTTGATGCTTTGTATCCAATAATAGTGCATAAAATGTGAGAAAAGATGATTTCCATGTCCGACTTACTTATACTATGCTGGCAAGTTCTGACCACCTATGCCTTACGCACCTCTAAATCATCATTTTTTGGTTAAAATTCAATTAATTCATGCTTTGTTTGCATTATTTATGTGAAAAGGGACCTAAATAAGTGCTATACATGTCCGGTAGGGAGGTAGGAAGGTAGTTTTCTGATTTAGGTTAGGTTAGGTTAGGGTCAGGAATGACCGGTGCTGTAGCTTCAGGCCCAATATTCGGACAAGACCAGTGTCCGGACATGCCTTTGGCTCTATTACGTCAAATAGTGGAGGGATTTGTATATTGAAATGTGAATCAGGTGACGTATGCCCCACATGTCATTGTCTAAGCAACTCTCCTGTTACCAGTGACCTGGTCAGTAGACATGTCGCACCAAGGTATGAAATTCAAGGCCAGAGTGATTCCCCAATCGATGACAATGTGGAGGACAAAGTTTATGTAGCGTTAGTGGGAGAAACATTCAGAAATGATGATCAGGTAATGTTGCCAAAAAAGGTGCGGTATGTAGTAGTAGTAGTAGTTGTTCCCTAGGCAGTCTGGCCGAACAGCACCGAGTCCCTAAGGAAGGCAATGGCCGAGACAGGGCTTTCCCACAGAGCTCTCAAGGAGTGTATCTTGTGTTGTTGGTGTAGGTGACTGTGTGCAATGCAGTTTTCCATGATGTGCTTAACAGTATGGGGTGCTGTGTTACATCCTGGACAGGCGTCAGCGATGGAGTCATCCAGCCTCTTCTGATAACTTAAGAGGGCTGGATGATGCCAACACCTCAGCCTGCCCAGGTGGACCCTGTCTTCACGGAGGAGATAGCGTTCGGAAAGATGGATATCAAGAGGCCGTGCATGCAGCTGTGTGTTGTCTTTGAGTGACTGAATGGAACAGCGAGTGATTTGAGTATGAATATGCTTCTGGAAGCTGGTCTGAGGTGGGCAGGGGGGAAGAGATGATAGTATTTGTGTATGGTATCGTGTGCTGGGTGTTGTTTTGATGTTCCTTGGTGTGTGTGGATGTGCTGCCATGTAGTGTAGTGGATGTTGTGGGTTTGTGGAGGCTGCAGCGAGAATTTGGGTGCCTCTCATGTCTAGATGATCTTTGACTTTGAGGACTTTGGTTTCTTGGTGTAGGTGGTCTGTAGGTGTAGCAGCTGTGCAGCCTGTGATTATTTTTTAGGCCTTGTTTTCTATGGTATGAAGAGTGTTATATCATGTTTTAGTGAGGTTAGGAGCCCAAGCAGGGCTTGCATAATTCATCATTGAATGTATATATTGTTAGTATACTGCGGTGGTGGTTTCTTTGCTGTGTTCAAATGTTGTCTGGGCAAGTGACTTCAATGCATTGAGTCTAGGAGTTAATTTATTTCTGATGTTTGTGATATGTTGTTTAAATGACACTGATGTAATGTACATTACACCAAGGATTTTGTGTGTGTGTGTGTGGGGGGGGGGGAGAGGAGTGTTATCTATGGTGAGGTGTGGAATGTGACTGTTCTGCTGTCCAGTTTGTGAGAAGGGTCACGGTAGATTTGGCTGGGGCTATTTTGAGCCTGTTTGTGGTGAACCATTCGTGTAGTTTGTTTAGGTAAGGTTGGAGGATATGTGCAGCTGTGTTTGCATTTTAGTGTGTGCATGTAAGTGTTATGTTGTCTGCATAGGAAGCTATGTGTATTTGTTGTGTGTGGGGTGTAGGTATGTCATGCATGTATAGGTTGAAGAGTGTAGGAGACAAGACAGATCCTTGGGGGACGTCATTTGTGAAATTTCTGATGTTCGAGGACTGACCAGCAAAAGTTACATGTGCATATCTCCCTGCTAAGTAGTTTGCCAGCCATCTTTTTGTGTTATTGTGCATGTTTGTGTTGAATATTTTGTTTGTGAGGTTGTGGCGGGGGATGAAATCAAAGCTTCACTAATGTCAAGTGTGACAAGGAATGTTCTATGTGGTAGCCTAGCTGAATTCATGCCATCAAAAACTCTCTGTGTGAGGTCTGTAAGAAGAGTGTTTGTGGAGTGTAGTGGCCTACAACCATGTTGTGATGGGGCTAGGGGGGTGTGAGGTGTAACTAGTTGTAGTACCAGTCTTTCAGTGACTTTGGAGGGGGTGCAGAGGAGTGTTTTAGGAAGGTAATGTGGGGTCTTTGTTGGGTTTAGGGATAGTGATGATAATGCCATGCTTTCAGATGTAGGGTATTATGCTGCGTGAGTAGCTTTAGTTTGATATGTTGGTGAGTGCTTGTATGCCTTGTGGTCCAAGAAGTTTAAGGTGTATGTTGCTTATGTTCTCTGGTTCACAGGCAGATGAGTGCTTGAGGATGCTGATGATGTGCTTCGTTTGGTTGTAAGTGAAAGGTGCGAAGTTTGGGTCTGTGGGGAACTGTCTCTTACGTCGGTTGTCACAATGGGGGTTTAGATGGCTGATATGTGAAAAGTGATTGATGAGAGTGTTTGCTTGTTGTTTGTTGAAGGTATGGTGTCTGTTGTTGTGATAGCAGCGTGTGATTGTGTAGTGTTGCTGCTGGAGAGTGTGATGCTGTTTAGTGTTTTGTAGAGTTTGCTGGTGTTTGTTTTGTGATCAAGTGTTTGGAGATAATTATTCCAATTTAGTGTTTGCTGTTCTGATATTTTATTGTTTATTTGAGTGTTGAGTTCTTGAGTTTGTTGTATGGTGTCATGCATATGTGGTGTTCGGGAGTGTCGTAGTGTGTCCTGTTGTCTGGTGAGGCCTTGAATTTCTGGTGTGAAATTGGGGTTGTGTCTTTTTCTGTTGCCTCTAGGGATGTGTCTTTTGTCTGCGTTTTGTATAATTGTACTGAAAGTGTGCACAGCGGTGTTGATGTTTGTGATGGATGTACTGTTTAATGCTTCAAAGTGTTGTTCTATTTCAGTTGTGAAGGCCTCCCAGTTGGCTCTCTTATAGTGTACGTGTGTCTGTGGTCAGCCGGAGCGATTCTGGTTTTGGTAGTGATGATGATCGGGAGGTGGTCAGAGCCCTTGGCTCTGACCACTCTCCAGGAAGTTGTGGGGGCGAGGTTTGGGCAACAGAAGGTGATGTCTGGGGATGATGGGAGGAAGAGGGCTTGGTGTGGGATATAGGTATGATGATTGGGATGATTGAGTATGAAAAGATGATCTGTCTGGGTTTGTAGTGCCAGCCCTATGTGTGTCAGGGTTGTTGACATACCAGGCCGACGCCTTGGCATTGAAATCACCACCCAGGATGATGTTGGGTATGTTAGTGATATGGTGTATTTGTGGAGAGTAACTGTGTGGTACTGTGGAGGATGATTGGGGGGGAATGTATATGTTGGCGATTGTTGTGTGTGATTTGTTACCAGTGCTTATTTTAATTGATTGTATTTCTGTCGTAGTGTCATGGGGGGGAAGTGACTTTGTGTGTGCACTGGTATCTGATAAGTTGACGGATTTGTGTACCAGGGTGATGAGTCCACCGCCACCGCCGTCAGCCCGGTCTTGTCTGATGGTGGTGAAATTATGAAATGTAGGTGTTTTTTGTGTTGTGCGTAGTTTTGTTTCTTGTAAGATGGCAATGTGTTAGTTGTGTTGTTTGATAAATTGTGCGAGTTCTTGTTTTTTTGTGTTTATGCCATCTATGTTTAGTTGGAGAATGTTTATGTTATGTGTGCAGCGTGTGTTGGGTGCTGCAGCACAAAGGGGAGGTGGTGGTGAGGGTGGAGGGGAAGGGGTAGGAGAAGGTTGTGGTGGAGGTAAGGGTTGGGGTGGATTAGTTTGGGGTGGGATAGGAGGGGTTAGGGGATTGGATGGTGTGGGAAGGATTGGTGGGTTAGGCTGAGGAGGTGTGGGGGAAGTAGGAGTAGGGTTGGTGAGGGGGTTAGAGGGTGGGGGGAAGGAACATAAGGAGCAGGTCCAGGTGTTTGTGTAGTCTTTTTTGGATACAAGTGTTGTGCAGGTGTAATGGGTCCAGTTCTTGCAAGAACTGCACTGAACTGAACCCTTTGTCTGTCAACTTGACGTAATAGGTTTTGAGTATATTGGACATGTGTATTCGCTGGGGGGTCCTGGATTGCTCTCAATGTCCCCGGCGAGAAGAAGTCGTCGAGAAATGACCGCTGGGGAGTAATTTCAATGTGTAGAAAAAACGGTGTTGTTGTGTGTGATGTATGGAGAGATAACTGCCCGGGCGACAGAAGCCACTCCGAGGTTCTCGGGCCCCGTCAGGGGTGCAGGGGGGGGGGGGGTTGGCCCCCATGCTGTCCTTCTTTTCTCCTCGACAGCCTCTGGGGGGTAGACTCACGGTGAAGACGTCACCGCTCCAGGTCTGGTGCAGTATGTTGATGTGTGAAACAACGCTTATATCGCCTTAATTACTGTGTGAAAACCAATATACTCTTGTTTCGTTTCGTTTCGTTTTTGAAGGCTCCAACATGCTTGCATGCATCAGCCTTGGTCACCTAATGGCGGCTCCCCATGCTGCTCAATCTTTGGCAGCCTCCCTGTTCAATCCCTTAACCCCGAGGTCACACTTAATGACCTCGTCCCATGTCTTGCTCGGTCTACCCCTCCCCCAATATTAACACTTCTCATCTTCCGCACCCAATTATCATCCCCCATCCTCTTCACATGTCCAAACCACCTCAGCCTACCTCTCCTCATCACAACACAAATACACTCCAGTCCCATCCTACCTCTCAACTCTTCCATCGTAAACCCAGCCCCCCCAGGCCTTGCACGCAGGGACACACTGCACATCCACCTAATCATTGTCATTTCTGTACGTTTAAGCCTGGGAATATCCTCTTCCTTTACTGCCCAGGTCTCACTACCATACAGTATCACACCCCTAACACATACTGCACACAAAGACCCCTTAGCACGTAAGGAGAGTTCTCTCAATGTCAGGAGAGGCAACAGCTCCCTGAACTTCTTCCAACCACTTCTCACCCTAGCAACCGAGCTAGCTTCAGCCCCACTTCCGGCACATTACATGTCTCCCAAATAACAAAACTCTTCCACACACTCAAGAGACCCACCAGCAAGCTCAAACCCCTCATGCCTAACAATTTCCACCTGCTCTCCCTGACACGCCGCACACACAAAATCAGCACTATCTCGCAGTCCACCTCTAATATCACTACATCTCCCGTGCACCCACCTATCACAAACACTGCACAAGATGGAATTACTTCCCACACCCTTGTGGCAAACTGCACATGGCCACTCTCCCTCTCCTCTGACTGCACCGCCACCAACCCCAGATATCATCACCCTCGTTCCATCTGCACCCACCTCCAAGCCCCTGTGCCGCACACCATCCCTCCACCTCCCAAATCCTTCTTCCGCCCCCCCTTGTATTACATATAAATTCATACCAAATAAATAAATAAATAAATATTATAAGTGGTTTGGAAGTTACCCTCCCCTAGATCACATTTTCTCTGGGGCCAGGGCCCATAGAAAACACAGCGAATGTGAGGGTATTCTTACCTGTAGCAGAATTTTAAAGGTCAGGTGAGCGATTTCTCTATGAATTTTCGGTTTCTCATAAAAAGCAGAGGTTTTAGCCTAAAAAATTGAAAATCTGCCGGGATTGGGGGAGGTAATTGGTTAAGAATCTGCTGGGATTGAGGGAGGTAATTGGTTAAGAATCTGCCGGGACGGGGCAGCTTAAGAAAAGGCTACATATGAGACATTAGCATTTATATAAATGACTAATAACCTCAAGTCTACGATTGACATACTCTAAAATTAACGAAAAATCTTCATATTATGTCTACATTCTCAGCTAATCAATCAGTCTCAACCTACTGCATCCAAAAATTACAATAAAAATTACTGAAGACAGCTATGGGAGACACCAGATTATAATTCAAAGTTGACTACAGTGAGGCAGAAACAAGTTAATTATTGACTACAAGTGCAAATTATAAACTAATATCCAAACCTATGCTATTCAATGAACACAGACCTTGATAGTTCCCCATGAAATTAGTTATTATAGTATTAATCAGTTAAGTACACTCGACCCTCGACTTCCCAGACTAAAAGGGGGGAGACCAGTCCGGGAATCGCAAAAGTACTCACCTGGTAGGGCCTCACATACCATTCCCGGGACTACTACCATACATTGTCAGATTTCTCCAATATTGTCCGGCAATTATTCCGATATTCTAGAGCTTCTGAAATGTAGGCTACCTATACCAACAAAACTAACATACACAGCACATAAAATAATAACACTGATACAATAACAATAATGATAACGGACACAAGAGCGGTATTTTGCTAGCTACAACCCTAAGAATGGTTGTTTAGACAGTTGTTGATGAGAATGTGGAAGGTATGATAGAAGAAGATCAGAAACCTAAGGAAAAAAGAGGAAAATGAAAGAGGAATGGAACACCACGAGGTGAACCAGCCACGCTCATCAGCTGACTGAGGTAAACACACAATCAATCTTGGACCGAATCAGCAATTTTAATCGTTATCACCATATAGGTTTGCACACCTAATTATTTGAAATTCAGTCAAAAATTTGTGCTTAATTTAATTATTAATAGAAAATCAGGATTCAGAGCGAAAACTTCTTTAAGTTAGCAGAATTGTTTTGCTTCTAGCCTAACAATTCGCCCTGACGGACATTTGTTTTGTAATAAATATCAATTTACAATGCAGATACATTTTTTTGGACTCAAATTAAATATTTTTGCAAAACAGAAGTCTGCCAAGGTGTGCTGACAAAAGTGAATCAACCACTCTCATCAGCTGACTGAGGTAAACACACAAACGATCTTGGACTGAATCGGCAATTTTAATCTTTATCACCATATAGGTTTGCACACCTAATTATTTGAAATTCAGTCAAAAATTTGTCCTTAATTTAACTATTAATAGAAAATCAGGATTCGGAGCAAAAATTTCTTAAAGTTAGCAGAATTGTTTTGCCTCTAGCCTAACAACTCGCCCTGACGGACTTTTGTTTTGTAATAAATATCGATTTACAATGGAGATACATTTTTTTTTACTCAAAATAAATATTTTTGCAAAACAGAAGTCTGCCAAGGTGTGCTGACGATCTAAACTGGGAAATATCTGCTAACATTAGCCAACCACTGATCAGCTGACCGAGATATAAACACTGATGATCTGAAGGGGAAACATCTGCTTATTTTAGCTCTGAAACCTAATTTTTTAATTGATTTATACTAAGTACAATTTTTTTTTGCGGATTTCAGAAAATTAGGTGTGTATGAGCCTCTGCAGTGAAAAAAATTTAAACATTTTCCAATGAAAAGTGCTGATTCGGTATTCAGTCTCACTGAATCGGGTGAGCTAAGTTGATCAGGAGTGGATACCACTGAGTTTGTCTGTAAGAAAATATATTTTTTAACTGCTTATGAAATTTATTGCATCCAAGCATTCCGTAAATTTTACTGTAATGTTATGCAATAAAGTATTTATAGTGGCATTTGAGAAATGTAAGAGGCAAATGGGATATTGCCACAAGTTAGGAACTGGTGGTGTGAAGAAGGTTGGTGGCCAAGACGCATTTCATGTGTGAAAATATCTTCTTGTGTGATACTAATGGCCTTTATCGAGTCCAAACCTTGCCAAAATTATACTGTGTTGTGCAGCAGACTGCTTATAGTTTTATATGAGAGCATAATGGCCAGACTTTTGTGAGAAGCCCGGACTTGTACAGGAATGTCTTGCATTTGATAATACTGTCCGGCCTCAGACAGAGTTCGGGAAATCCGAAATCCAGGAAACAGGGGTCTGCCAAATCGAGGGTTGAGTGTATATTTATAGAATGATGGAATCGTCCATGTTTTGACGGGGAACTGTCTGACAGCAAATTGACTTCACGGCAAATTTTCTCGGAACCAGTCCATGTCCCTCCTCGCAGCTTTGCTGCAGGTGAGAATATTTTCCCAGCTCTACACATTTTCGTGCTGTTCAGACATGCCTTCCATGCGCCATGCATCATCTCCAGCATCAGGAAAGCCCTCTGCAAAGAAGCAGCACCATATTCTAACTGTGGAGAGGAAATTGGAAATTACACAACGAGGAGGGGCAGGGAGTCTCGGAGATTGGGCGTCCTTTAGGCCTTCCAGCTCCCACCGTTGGGACTGTGACCAAGAAAAAGATGTACAACAAAATGGCCACCTCAATCTCTACATCTACAGGTATTAAATACTTCTATAGTTATTACTTACTTCAAAATAGGAGGGGTAAAGTTTAGGTGGGGGGTCCGAGGGGGTCCAGGAACGCATCCCCCCCTTTTTATGTGTACTTCAGTGGGAAAAATTGCTCCGATATACGAAATTTTGCTTTACAAAACCTTTTTCCGGTCCATATCCCTTTTGTACACCGGGGATCCACTGTACAGATCCCTGTGGAACCCCAGAGAGCAAATGAACACAGTCTGAGTCTGTCTGATTCACCATCACATGTTGGGCTCTCCCTGATAAGAATGACCTAAGAAGCAAAGGGCATTATCAAGAACACCATACAGCATATGTGAAAATCACCCAGCAGTAATTCAAGATCTTCTATGTCAAAAGCTGGCAACAGATTGAGTAAAACCTGTAGAGAGGACATCCCAATACAGGTATTCTCCACCAGACCACTGTGTATCTTTGTCAAGGTAGTTTCAGGAGAATGGTGTTTTCTATATGCAGACTGGATGAGGGGATGACTATTTTCCTCCAGTGGCAGCAGCTGACCAAGTACAGCCCTTTCTATGACCTTTGATAGAAATGACAAGCTGGTTACTGGACAATAATCTGACATGTTCTCTATTTTCCGGGTCTCTTGAGAAGAGGCCATAACAAAGCATGATTCTCCCACTATGGGAAGGTATCATCAGAGATGCATCTTGTGTGCTGGGGGTATGACGAAACAACAACTAGTGCTGTAACCAATACAATTCACCAAATCGATTTTCCAAAAATTTATTTTTACCGTTGATATCAGCATATCAGATATGGACTGGAAAAAACATTGATTCTGTCAGGTCTCCTTACATGTTTGTTCACTCTTTGATAAATCACTATAACGATGAACAAAAAGCTAGTCCCACTTTCAGAATAATGATGGCGAAATTATCATTAATTCACTAAAGCAATATCTCCCAGTCAGCTGACTGAGCCAAAGTGGCCGTCCAGTGTTTACATTCGCTGTGATTGTCTGCCTTTTCTTCCATTTTGTTTGAGAATGGCCACTAAAACACCACTGCTACTGCAACATTGCAAGTGTGTGCCAAATAGTGCAGTGTGCAATAGTAAGTGAAGTGGTAAACTTTTTTGTGTGTGAAATACTGAAACTTATGAGTTGGAAATCATGTCTCCCATGCATACATGGCCTCCCCAGTCAGCTGCTAATGGTGCTTCTCAGTCAGCTGATTGAGCCATGATGGCCATCTAGTGTTTACAACAGCTGTGAATGTCAGCATTTTGTTCCGGTTTGTGCATGAAAAGCTATTAAAATACTACTGCTAATGCCAAATAACAGATCATGTGCATACCAAACGACAATGTCAGTGCATAAAAAATAGCAAAGTGTGCAATTTTAAGTGATGTGATAACCAATTTTGTATGACAGACTGAAACTTGTGACTTGGAAATAATGTCTGGTAAGGATGGTACCCCAAGAGGAAAGCACAGTGCTACTGTGGGGTGCCAAGGACAAGCTAAAGATTTCTGGATTTTGGGTTACGTGGTCATTGGCCCCCTCCCTATCCCCAGTGAATCCTAGTCCATCTCGTTATACAATAAATCATTATGTGATGGGTTTTTACTTGACGTAACCTCATCACAGAATAAGTTGTTCACTGTTTAGCCTGATTCTGCATGAATGAATGTTGTTACCCAGGCAATGTATTCTAGCATAATGGAGAATTCTTACTGAAAACCACTAAAGGTTCAGAATACTTTAAGTGGTCACCTAATGGCAGCGCTTCAAGTTGCTCTATCTCTGGCAGCCTCTTTATTCAAACCCTTATCTCTGAGGTCACACACTATGACCTCATCCCAGGTCTTCCTCAGTCTGCCTCTTGCAATTCTACACCCAACATTTACACTTCTCACTTTCCGCACCCAACTGCCATCTTCCATCCTATCCACATACCCAAACTATCTCATTCTGCACCTCCTCATCAAAGCATCAATAAATTTCAGTCCCATCTTCCTTCTCAATTCAACCATAATCCTAGTCCCCACAGGCCTCGCATTCAAAGTCGCACTACACATCCATCTAACTAATTATTATCATTTATGTACATTTGGGCCTACAAATATCCTCTTCCTTTACTGCCCACATCTCACTACCATACATCACTACACTCCTAACACATGCTGCATACAAAATCTCTTAGCACAGTGGGAGAGCCCTCTCAATGTCAAGAGAGGCAACAGCTCTCTGAACTTCCTCCAACCATTCCTTAACCTAGCCACATAGCTAGCTCCAGCCCCACCTCCAGCACATAACATGTCCCCCACATAACAAAACTCTTCCACACACTAAAGAGACTCACCAGCAAGATCAATCCTTTCACACCCCATCTCTATGTCCTCTCCCACGCACATCGCACACACAAAATTAGCATTATCTCACAGTCTATGGTACCTCTAATACCACTACATCTCTTGTCCACCCACTTATCACAAATACTGCACATGATGGAGTTACTGTACATACCACACCCTTCTGGCAAACCATACATGGACATTCTCCCCCAGTTTGGACAGTACTGCCACAACCACTAGATATCATCACTTTTGTTTTATCCACATTTCCTCTTAAACCCTTATGCCCCATTCTGTCTTTCTACTTCCTACATGTTTCCTCTGTCTCCCTCTCACTCTCTGCAATCAATATGAAATCATCAGCATATGACATCTCCCACCGGAGTCCATTTCTGAAGTCACGTGAGAGGGTTTCAAGTACCATGATAAACAACAAGAGGCTCAAACCAGACCCCAGACCCCTGGTGCACACCAACATTTACGGAAAACTCATCACTCAAATCTCCATTCACCCTTACCTGGTTGGAAGCACCCACTTACATAGCCATAACCACCCTAACCAGCCACTCCTCGATCCCAAGCTTTTCATTGCCCACTCACCTTCCCAGGGGCTCTTTCAAAGGCATTCTCCAAATCAACAAAAACAAAGAACAGATCCCTTTCTTCCTAGCTATACATTTTTCATGAAGCTGGACAATGAATATGGCATCACTGGTCCCTTTGCCTGGCATAAACCCAAACTGGATCTCATCAATATTCACTCTCCCTAATCATACCTTCTAGGACTCTCCATTACCTTCACTATCAGGTCCAAAAGTTTTATGCCTCTATAATTTCTTTTTTCCAGGGACATCACCCTTCCCCTAGTACACAATTAGAATCACACTCTTCAGCCAGTCATCTGGGACAACACACTCTTATATAATCGTATTTACCAAATCAAATCAGTAAATAACCCCACTCCATTATCCTCTGAAGGCTTCAGTACTTCAGACATCAACCCATCTGCTGTCTTCCCCAGCTACATCCTGTCTCTTGTCACCCTCACAGTAGCAGCAGCAATCAAAGGCCAAAGGCCAAACACTGGATCTACTGACAAACCTTCCCTGTTCCAGTTAAACTCCTCATTCAGCAACCAGTTATAATAAACCCACCAGGTGTTTTTCATATCCTCACTGTCCACCTCATCATTCTTTACACACTGCTCACCTAGGATATCCCTGTTGTCTCTCATCTGATTTACCAGCTTAAATACTGTACCGTATTCTACCTTTCATTGCTATTTAAGTCATTTTGCCCTGTATACCTCCTTTCTAGACCTACACTTGGCATCTAAGTATTCCTCTCTGTTACGATCCCCTTTTCCATTCCCGTAAAACCCCTCTTCTCTCCTTATCTGCAGGTTATATACCTTCATCCCATCACCATGTTAAGTCTTGGAAGAGCCCTTGTCCATTCACACACTGAATCAGCAACTCTCAGGAGATTGTTCTTGACAGCTCTATACTGTTCATTTATACCTGTCAACAACTCCCTGTTCAGCCACAACTCTATTCACCCCAGTACATAAACCATCCCTTATTGCCTGGTTTTTCAACTCCCATATTTTCCTCCTGGGTGTATAGTTTTATATTTATTTATTTATTTATTTATTTACTTTTTATGCAAGGAAGGAGAACCTAAGCCCAGAAGCCCAAGAGATTGTTCCCTCCAGGAAAAAACAATAACAAGATAAGTGAGAGCCAAATACCACCTGCTCCCTAAGCAGTAAGCACCACGTCAGATAACAGTAATTTGTGTTGCTGCATGCACACTTTGCTCCCTAAAACTTTAACATCCATCACCAGCCTCCTATCAGCCCTCCTGACCACAAAATAGTTAATATGGCTACTATTTCCCACAGACTTATATGTAATCAACCTACACTCTCTTTTCCTAAAATGCATGTTGCATACAGTCATGTTCACTGCCTCTCCAAATTTGACCATTTGAGTGGGAAAAGGAAAAAAAAAAAATGCCAAATGCAGTTGAGGGTGAGGTATACTGGGACTACTGTACTGGCAGTGTGCAAGTGTGACTTTATGTATGGTGCATAAATGGTGTACACAAACATAGTCAACATACAGTAAGTGCAAACAACCTACATCCACGTGTTCTTGCGTTCTTTACTCAGTTGTAATAATTACAGTCACTCTTATCACTTTAGTCTAAGTAAAGAACAAATTTACTACAGTATTACTATATATTATACTGACAATTTTTATTAGCTTCAATAATAAAATTATATTAGTGGCAGGTGGGGGTGCTCACCATGCTCTCCCTCGATGTAGTGCTGCTCTCGGGTGACTGCCCTTTCCTCTTTTCCTTTTTTTTTTTCTTTCCTGTTATGTCCTTCTTTCTTTCCTCTTTCTTCTGTCTATGGGTGACTCTACACTGAGTGACAAGCCAAATGGTTTCCTGTACACCAAGACACTATTTACTACGCTGTCTTTTTTTTTTTTAATGCAGGGAAGAAGGAACTAAAGGCCATGGGCCCACAAACTGTTCCTTTCAAGAACAAACAAAAACAATACAAAAAGAGAGCCAAAGTCAAGATCCATTGTTCACTTCGAGATGCCTGGACACACTGCGTTTGAAGGACTGGAGATCATAGGAAGTAGGAAATACGGTCAGAGGAAGACAGTTCCAGAGTTGACCAGTTGCATATATGAAGGACTGGGAATAACGGTTAACTTTTGCATTAGAGAGTTGGACAGAAAAGGGATGAGAGGTTGTTGCTAGACGGGTGCTACGTGCCCGCCGTAGAGGTGGAGGGATGCAAGCAGACAGTTCAGAGGAACAGTAGCCATTGAAGTAGCGACAGAAAATAGATAAAGATGCAACAGTCCGGCGAAGAAACAGAGGTTGAAGGGAGCTAGTAAGAGGAGGAGAGTTAATGAGACAAAAAGCCTTTGACTCCACCCTATTGAGAAGGGCTGCATGTGGGGAGCCTCCCCACACATGAGAGTTGTACTCTAAACAGGGGCGAATAAAACCCGTGTACAAAGTCAACAACTGTGCAGGGGTAAAGAAGGTTCGGAGTCGGCTTAGCACACCTAATCTCTTGAAGGCAGATTTCACAAGAGATGTAATACAAGAGATATAATATGTTCCTTCCAAGATAAATCCCAAGTGAATGAAACCCCAAGCATGTTTAAGGATGGTGCAGGAGCGAGCTGTACACTATTAAACATCAGTGAGTACTCCTGTGGAAGAATTTGGCAGGTTGATAGGTGTAAGAATTGAGTCTTTGATGCATTAAAACAACAAGATTATTTTTACCCCAGTCAAAGATATAAGCCAAGTCAGACATTAGGTGTGCCACAGCCTCATCCCTTATTTATTCAAGTAACTGCTGAGACGGACCTTGCGGGAACCGAAAGGAAAAGTGAAGGGTGGAATCATCAGCGTACGAGTGGATAGGGTTAGAGGTACAGCTTAGAAGGTCATTGATGAATAAAAGGAAGAGAGTTGGTGATAGGACAGAACCTGATGAACACCACTGTTGATAGATCTAGGAGAAGAGCGATGGCCGTCTACAACAGCAGCTATAGAATGACCAGAAAGGAAGCTAGAGATGAAGGCACAGACAGAAGGATAGAAACCGTAAGAGGGCAATTCAGAAATTAAAGATTTATGCCAGACTCGATCGAAAGCCTATGAGATGACAAGTGCGATGGCAAAGCTTTCGCCAAAGTCCCGAAAGGAGGAGGATGAAGAGTCCAAAAGGTAGGTGAGAAGATCGCTAGTGAAGCATCCCTGACAGAACCCATACTGACGATCAGAAAGAAGGTTGTGATAGGAAACATGCTTTAAAATTTTTCTGTTAAGAATAACTCAAACACTTTTGAAACACAGGATGTTAAAGCAATTGGCCGATAGTTAGAGGGTTGGGAATGGTCACCCTTCTTTGGGACTGGCTGAATGAGAGCAAACTTCCAGCAAGAAGGAAAGGTATAAGTTGACAGACAAAAGCAAAAGAGTTTACCCAGGCAGGGTGTAAGCACTGAAGCACAGTTCTTGAGGACAACAGGAGGGTGGTAACCATAACACCAAATTATGGTGCATGGTGGTTTAGTGGGTAACTGAGGTGCTCCAATCGGATTGAGCCGGTGCAAGTCTATATCCAAGGAGTGGTTGGGGTTTATTGCTCACGTAATGCCACTCAGGGATGAGTGAGGCTGTACCCTCATCTTAAATGTCAGGACCAACTAGCCTAGCCCCAGGCTCCTATGCTCCTCGTATGGCAACATAGGATTGGATGATGATGATGATGATGATGATGATGATGATGATGATGATGATGATGATGATGATGATGATGATGATGATGA
>JAGKTI010000956.1:42663-55225 GCA_018397915.1 Birgus latro | reverse complement strand
AATAATAATAATAATAATAATAATAATAATAATAATAATAATAATAATAATAATAACAACAACAATAATAATGTCTTCTTTGTTTCTCAGAAATTCCAGTTCTTTCAAAGTAATCACTAGCACTAACAACACATTTACTCATTTACAATTATGGGAACTGTGACGATATTCATATACAGTATAATACTGGTATAAACTTCCTATGCAGAAGTGGCAACAACTAAAATTTGTTAACATCCGCCGTGATACCTCTCAATATCATAGTTTCTCGAAAGAGAAAGGCTCTGAGTTGACTCTTAGATTCAACAGAAGTCAACGGTCTCAGGCAAAACGGTAATTTATTACTGTACATAATCTACAGGCCACATAGAAAAATGGCCTATCAGAGAGAGATGATTAATGAACAATTCCTGGTTCCTTATGGCTCAAAGAAGCATCCTTCCATTGCAAATCTACACCTCAGCATGTTGACAGCAGTTTTAACAATTCTGCATGATATAGGTACATATTTAGCTTCCCTTGTCATCAGAACCTTAAAAGACATAAGACATAGCCTAAATTCTTCTCTAGCTTTTACTGGTAGCCAGTGCATCTCAAACAGAAATGGGGTAGAGGGGGTTCTCAAAGGGAGACCAATGATAAGCCCCGCTGCTCTTTTTAACAAAGACTGAACCTTCTTTACCACTTTCAATCCAGGTGATGTCCTTGGTAGTTTAATTTCATTTGCTTCCATATGACTTCACTCAACTTCACAAAGGTCTTTTGCAATGAAGGGGTTTATCAGTGCCTTATCTACCCTCCCCAGTTTGAAAAGTAATTAAAATCTGAAAAAAAATCATCAGAAAATGAAAGCAGATAACTTTAAAAACCTCCCTGCACTCAAAGGGTAAATAGATTAGCAACAGTATTTGAATGCTCCATCTACAACACTTCACATTAATCAAGACAATACCATTATGTGAACCAATGTTATGAGGCAAAGTCTATTTAGAAACTCTCATGCAGTACAGGTTTCTGATGTTCTCATTACAGATTTTGACAACTTGATTAAAGAGTTCCTTAAACAATAATTTAGTTCTGAATTATAATGTACTTCCAAGATTCAAACAGAACTCATAAGACAAAGTAGTGATTCACTAATACTTGGTAAAGATTTTAACTCAACCACACAACAGCATTTTCTACTTGCCAAGTACCAAGAATGAGTAAGTTTCCCAAGTCTTAGCACTATCTGAATGGTAAGTTCAATAAACAAAGAGTGGTTTGACTCAACACAAACTTTCCACAATTTCTGGCAAACAAGACTTGAATGTATAAGTGTTGTGATGAGATGGGATAGAATTACTTGGTTTGGGCATGTTGAGAGGACAGAAGATGACAACTGGATGCGGAAGGTGAGATATGAACATCAAAGGTCTTTTTTTTTTTTTTTTTTTAATATACAAGGAAGAAGGAACAAAAGGCCAGGGACTGCATACTGTTCCTTCCAAGAAAAAGTAAAAACAATAAAAAAGAGTGCCAAATTCAAGATCCATTCATTTTGAGATGCCTGAACACACTGCATTTGAAAGACTGGAGATCATAGGAAGTAGGGAATACAGACAGAGGGAGACAGTTCCAGAGCTGACCAGTTGCAAAAGGAACACAAAAAAGACTGGGATGAAGTCATAAAGTGTGATTTCAGGACCAAGAGACTGAATGGGGAGGCTGCCAGAGATCAAGCAGAATGAACAACTGCCATTAGGTGATCAAGGATGATGCATGCAAGCATGCTAAAGCCTTTATAAATGAAACAAAAATATGATACATAAAAATAGCAGCACTCCTAACAAGTAGCAACATTGTGCCATTATTCCCTATTCAATCATTATTTCTCTCTCTTTCTCTCTAATACCAGTATCAATATGGCCAGAGCAGAATGGTACTGCACCATATATACTTAGGCTATGTATACATCAAGTTCATTAAACTGCACATATCAGTAACATGTAGTGGACTGCTTGAGAAATTCAAAGAACTAGATCTGCCTTTGTACTGAACCATTACATGTGTTAACTTTACAGGTATACCTTCTATACAGCTTTATAGCAGCACATCATACAACTGTCAGTGACTTAAAACTAGTGAATTCTGATTCTCCAAAAAGTTATCAATCTACTAGCAGAACATAACTGAACTACAGTACAATACTTCCAACATAAACCACAGAGAAGATGCAACTTACCTTTCACCAAAACACTTCTTCCAAAAGTCAGCAGCATCACCTTTGGTTATCCGAAATTGGTCCCCGGCAAATGAGCCCTGAGGAAATGTGGCTTTCAGTTCTGAGAGCATATGTGAGAACACTAATGAAAGTTTAGTCAGGTTACGACGGTAATGAGAGCTCTCATCAAACATCATTTCTTTTCCTTCTTTGAACAGCCGTAGTGCCTGCTTGCACTTTCGCATCATGTTCTCCACAAACACCTGAAAAAAAAAGAAAAAAAAGTGAGATATTTCATATATGGCACCAGTATGCCATGCCTATTTTCAGTAACATGAACTAAAGATGCATTCAAAATTATAATACCTAGACTACCCAGCAAAATACAATGTACACAGTTAATTCTGTGTGTACAGTACAACTGACACCATATTCATTAAAATCCTGGACTACTGAGTATATAGTTTTTAAAATTACACAGTATAAAAACACAATACAATACAACACTGCTCCCTACAGTGCTATGCAGTGGCTACATAGATCATCATCATCAAATCACAACTGAAATTAGTTAACAGTCAATAATAGAGAACCTTAAAGTATAAATCAGATAAAATTCCTGTGGTTTACAGTTAAGACACAGCATTTCAGAGAGCTAGCAAAATATGGTATAAAACTGCCAGTCTCATATAGCTAATCCCCTCTGAGGTATACTGGCCAAGTCTAGGCAACCCTAGTCCAAATTTAAGGGCTGATGACCACCCTATAATTATGATGATATTAAATATTCAAGTAACATCCAAATGGTTCACTCCAAAGCCTAGCCAATACACACAAGGCAAAGCTATGGACATCACTCTAATTTGTACTATGGCTGCTTTAAATCATGAGGCCACTAGGAAGGACTTCATTTGACGTCTTGGTGTGACATTACAAAGTAAAGATGATTCCTTGCACTTTGACGAACCTAGAACTGTTCATTTATCTGACTGATCTTTTCCTACACTGCCGCTAGGTTATATAAGCAACTGCCATTAACCATGAGACAACTGACGGCTGTTGACTCTTTCAAGGTGCAGCTCAAAGCCTTTCTCTTTCTGAGGAGGTATGATCTGGGGAGAGGTGTTGTGATGGATAATAGTAGGGTTTAAATTGACACCACTTCTACTGACTAAATTTGAACCAGTATGAGAATACCACAGCTATTATTATATTTACTGACTAAGCTCAAACATGAATATCACAGCTATTTCCTTATTTATTCATTATTATTTTTACTTGTAAAAGTGTTGAAAGAGTATCAACTGATAGTGAAGTACAGCATTTATTGGAAGAACTGGCATTTCTGAGATACAAAAGACCAGGTAATTATTATTACTGTTCCTATTACAGTCAAGTCGCCTATGGTGCAAGCTTCTCCGCTTTTATGCCATGGTCTTCTATGACACGGCAAGGTGCCAGACCCCAAAAAATGAACCAGGCGCATAAACTACACCTATGGCATGGGCGTGGCAAGGTTTGAAACGCGCGGGCAAATTCCCCTGGTGGCCGAAGAACGAACCTCAGCCCTCGCCCACTGTTCAAACCCCACTCAGTGTGTAGCCAGACCGCTTGTTATCTGATCCACTCTCATCTTTTGTGCCTATTGTTATGTACTGAGCCACAGAAATGGCAAGAGGTAGGCAGTAGCCTGCCTCTAGCCTCGGAACCCCCAGCCCTACCAATTCCACTTAAGCACTATCGTCATCGAAGTCAGGTACATACAGTATTTCATGCCCTTAGAGCCCTTTATTATTTACTGTTTAGTGTTTAATTCGTGTGTACTGTAATACATGCATTGACTGATTGCTTGATTGTGTGCATGTGTAAAGTGGGGAAAAGTGGGGTGAAAAGGGGGACTTCAGGCAAACGTCCAGAAACAAATTCCATTTTTCCCAGAGGTTTAGTTATTTGAATGACACGGTTTTCTATTGCACAGGCGTGGTCCAGAACCAATTAACCGTGCCTTAGGCGACTTCGTTTCGTTTCGTTTTTGAAGGTTCCAACATGCTTGCATGCATCAGTCTTGGTCACCTAATGGCAGTTCTCCATGCTGCTCGATCTATGGCAGCCTCCCTGTTCAGTCTCTTAACCCTGAGGTCACACTTAATAACCTCGTCCCATGTCTTTCTTGGTATAACTCTCACAACTCCACCCCCAATATTAACACTTCTTACCTTCTGCAACCAATTATCATCCCCCATCCTCTCCACATGCCCAAATATCTCAGTCTACCTCTCCTCATCACAACACCAATATACTCCAATCCCATCCTACCTCTCAACTCTTCCATCGTAAACCCAGCCCCCCCAGGCCTTGCACGCAGGGACGCACTGCACATCCACCAAATCATTGTCATTTCTGTACGTTTAAGCCTGCGAATATCCTCTTCCTTTACTGCCCAGGTCTCACTACCATAGAGCATCACACTCCTAACACACGCTGTATACAAAGAACCCTTAGCACGTAGGGAGAGTCCTCTCAATGTTAGGAGAGGCAACAGCTCCCTGAATTTCTTCCAACCACTTCTCACCCTAGCAACCGAGCTAGCTCCAGCCCCACCTCCAGGACATAACATGTCTCCCAAATAACAAAACTCTTCCACACACTCAAGAGACTCAGCTGCAAGTTCAATCCTTTCACACCTAACAATCTTCACCTACTCTCCCCGACACACCGCACATATAAAATCAGCATTATCTTGCAGTCTACCTCTTATACCACTACATCTCTTGTGCACCCATTTATCACAATCGCTGCACAAGATGGAATTACTGTCCACACCTTTGTGGCAAACTGTACATGGCCACTCTCCCTCTTCTTTTACTGTACCACCACCAACCCTAGAAATCATCTCTTTAGTTTTATCTGCATTTATCCCTAAGTCCTTGTGTCTCTACCATCTCTCCACTTCCTAAATCTTTCCTCTGCCTCCCTTTCATTCTCTGCAATCAACACCAAATCATCAGCATACATCTCCCATGGGAGTCCATCTCTGAAGTCACGTGAGAGGGCTTCAAGTACCATGATAAACAACAAGGGACTCAAAACTGACCCCTGATACACACCAGCATTCACGGAAAACTCATCACCCAAAAACCTCCATTCACTCTTACCTGGGTGTGAGCACCCACATACATGGCAATAACCATCTTAACCAGCCACTCTTCCAACCCTAGCTTTCTCATTGCCCACTTCACCACCTCTCTAAAAGGCATTTTCCAAATCAACAAAAACAAAATACAGTTCCCTTTTCTTTCCAGTATATTTTTCCTGAAGCTGTTGAACAATGAATATGGCATCAGTGGCCCCCCTGCCTGGCATAAACCTAAACTGCATCTCATCAATATTCACTCTTTCTCTAATCATACCTTCTAGAACTCTCTCCATTACTTTCAATATCTGATCTAAAAGCTTTATACCTCTATAATTTCCTCTTTCCAGGACATCACCCTTCCCTTTGTACACATTTACAATTACACTCTTAAGCCAATCATCTGGGACAACACACTCATATATAATCATATTTATCAGGTCAGTGACTAACCTCACCCCAATATCTCCTGAGGCCTTCAACATTTCGGCAGTCAACCCAGACACACCTGCTACCTTCACCACCTGCATCCTGCCTATTGCCTCATTCACAGTAGCAGCATCAATCAAAGGCCAAGGACCAAACACTGGATCTGTTTGGCCCTTGGCCTTTGATTGACGGTGCTACTGTGAGTGAGGCAACAGGCAGGATGCGGGTGGGGAAGGCGATTTGACTGTATTTTTATTATTAACTCTTTGACATTCCGATGACGCGTTTTCGAGTAATCATAAATCCAACCTTTGAGATTCTGATGACTCAAATTCGAGTCATATGAAACAATTCTTTTTTTTTTTTTTTGCATGTTTTCCATCCCCTATCTGGCCTTGTTCCACATACACTATCTTGTTTATCCTTTTCCAACTATTTGTTTTTACAGTGATGAGTACATCACAGAGATATGCATAACAAATAGGTTTTTACCATGAATAATATCAATATTACCAGCATGGATATTTGCCAGCATGACAGCAAGAGAATTCACTTTTCTCTGTGAAAACTAATATAAACTGCCATAACCTATATATCAAGCGAAAGGGAATTTACTGTAGATTGACACGGTGCTATCAAATTTCACGTAACCCTAATACAGTAAAACCTCGATATAATGGACTTCAGTAGACCGGAATTCGCTTTTATCGGACTTGAGGAGCTACCGGACTAAACTCCTATATATCGGAAAAAGTTAGAAAGCAGTCCGGACTGCCTGACAACTTCAGCTATGTTCACCACAATAAGACAAGTAAAAGACGTTTTTCAGTGCACAGTACAGTATTATTATACTATTTGATTAATGTAGTGAAGGTATAACACAGTAAAATACTGCAATGGTGGTGAAAACCACTGATGCAATCCGGACTAATGTCTGATATATCGGAAAAAGTCCGGATTAGCAGGGGTAAGTCCGGATGTCGCTTTTATCAGAAAATCGCATATCTCGGACTGGCCTGAGCCCAAATTAGTCCGTTATATTGAGGTCTTACTGTACTTATTTTTTTACAAATATTTTTCTATGGAAGGGTGAGCGATTTTTCGTTTTCAGCTAACTTCTACTTGTGCTATTGACCTTTTAGCTATCGTATTTACCTTTTTCAACCATGCTACGATAAAGAGCAACTATTCAGCTTTAAAATAGTACCACATTCATTAGTCTACCATAAAAAGTTACTGTACAGCGGCAGATTAAGTACAAATATCATGGCATGATGGCACAATATATGTGCGCCCGGCTGAATCTGGCACGGACACGATCAGCGGAGGGCCGAAAATCTCAAAGGGTTCATTATAATTATACAGTTATGATTCATCAGAACACTTTCACTTAACACACAATTATTCACTGAAGTACTGTACTAGGCAGTCAGGATGTGCAGAAAAGATCAGGGTTGATACAAATCACAGTCTCACACTGGCACAATCTCAATATGTCATTACTGTACTGAACTTTATTAACCTCCTTCTGAACTTTTAACATTTAGTGCACATTGATGCATCCACTTCATTGGCTTGTTCATTTTTTAAAGGCTCCAACATGCAGAAAAAGATCAGCGATGACGCAACTCACAGTCTCACACTATCACAACCTCAATATGTCATAACTGTACTGTTCTTTAACTTCCTTATGAACTTTTAACAGTTCATGCACACTGACGCATCCACTTCATTCGGCTGTTCATTTATAAATATAGGCTCCAATATGCTTGCATGCATCAGCCTTGATCATCTAATGGTGCCTCTCTATGCTGCTCAAACTCTAGCAGCTTCACTATTCAGTCCTTTATCCCTGAAGTCACACTCTATGACCTTGCCCTACGTCTTTTTTTTTGGAGGGGTCTGCTTCTCGTAACTTTTCTAACAACATTCACACCTTTCACCCTCTGCACCCAGTTGTCCTCTTCCGTCCTCTCTACCTACCCAAACCATCTTAATCTACCCCTTCTCATCACAAAACTAATAGCCTATATTCCATTCTCATCCTTCGTCTGAGCTCTTCATTCACAGTCTAACCCCTCCAGGCCTATCAAGCAAGAATGCACTACACATCCATCATATCATTATCATCTCTGCAAGCTTCAGCCAACGAATATCCTCCTCCTCCTCCTTTATGGTAGGTATCACCACCAAAGAGCATTACACTCCTAACACATGCACTTGACATCTCAAAGGCTTTCGATAGAGCCTGGCATAAATCTTTAATTTCCAAACTGCCCTCTTACAGTTTCTATTCTTCCATCTGTGCCTTTATCTCTAGCTTCCTTTCTGGTCGTTCCATAGCTGCTGCTGTAGACAGCCACCGTTCTTCTCCTAAAGCTACCAATAGTGGTGTTCCTCAGGGCTCTGTCTTACCACCAACTCTCTTTTGTTCATCAATGACCTTCTAAGTTTTATATCTAAACCGATCCACTCATACACTGATGACTCCACCCTTCACCTTTCCATTCACTTCCCACAGCGTCCATCTCAGAAGTTACTTCAACAAACAAGGGATGAGGCTATGGCACACCTAATGTCTGACAGCTCATATCTCTGACTGGGGTAAAACTAATCTTGTTGTTTTTAATGCATCAAAGACTCAGTTCATTCATCTATCAACCTGACAAAATCTTCCACAGGAGTACCCTCTAATTTTCAACAATTTCTAGCTTAATCCAGCATCATCTTTGAACACATTTGGGGTTTCATTCTCTCGGGATTTATCTTGGAAAGAACATGTTACCTCACTCATAAAATCTGCTTCCAAAAGATTAGGTGTGCTAAGCCAACTCCGTGCCTACTTTACCCCGGCACAGTTGTTGACTTTACACACGACTTTTATTCACCCGTGTAGAGTACAACTCTACAGCTTTTCTCAACAAGGTGGAATCAAAAGCTTTTCATCTCAGTAACTCTCCTCCTCTAGCTCCCTTTAACCTCTGTATGTTTGCCTTACTGCTGCATCTTTATCTCTTTTCTATTGCTACTTCAGTGGTCACTGCTCGTCTGAACTGTCTGCTTGCATCTCTCTGCTAGTACAGCGGATGCATGGCACCCGTCTAGCAACAAACTCTCATCCCTTTTCTGTCTAACTCTCTAATACAGGCATTAACCATTACTCAGTCCTTCATGATTGCAACAGGTCAACTCTGGAACTGTCTCCCTCTGTCTGTATTCCTACTGCCTATGATCTCCAGTCTTTCAAACACAGTGTGTCCAGGCATCTCGAAATGAAAGGTTCTTGAATTTGGCAATCTTGTCTTATTTGTTTTTTTCATGGAGGGAACAATTTGTAGGCTCCTGGCCATTGGTTCCTTCTTCCTTGGGAGAGAGAGAAAAAAAAAAAGTAGCATGGAGGGAGAGCCTCTAAATGTCAGGACAGGGCAACAACTTCCTGTGCTTTCTCCAACCACTCTGTATCCTTGCCACCAAGCTACCTCCAGCCCCATGTCTGACACAGATCATGTCCCCTAAATACCAAACTCCTCCATACACTTAAAAGATTCTCCGGCAAGATTTACTCTTTCCCATCTCTTTGCCTCTCCATGCTTTCCCCTACACACAACACACATAAAATCAGCATTATTTGGCAACCTACCTTTAATACCACACCATCTCTTATGCACCCAATTATCACAAACATTGCACAAGACAGAGTTACGTCCCACACCCTTGTGGCAAAATGCACAGAGTCACATTCCCTGTATTTTGACAGTATCACCACCTGCCCTTGATATCTTCACTTCTGTTTTCTACACATTACTCTCAAACCACTGTACCCCAATCCATCTCTCCACTTTCTAAATCTTTCCTCCATTACCCAGTACCCTCCCATTCCCCACAGTCAATACCAAGTCTTCAGCATAAAACACCTCCCATTGGAGTCCAGTTCTGAAGTCACATGAAACAGGTTCTAGAACTGTGATAAACAAGGGGCTTAAACCTGCCTCTGATGCATAACTACATTCATGGATAAACCTCTGTTCACTCTCACCAGGGTGTGAGCACCCTTGTACACTGTTATAGCCACTCTAACCAACCACACTTGGCCCCAATCTTTTCCATTGCTCATTTCACCGTCTCCCTGGGCACTCTGTCAAAAGCGTTCTCCAAACAACAACAACAAACTACAAGTCTTTTCCTTTCCATATATTTTTTCTGAGGTTGTTGGACAATGAATATTGCATCAGTGGTCCCTTTGCCTGGCATAAACCCAAGCTGCATCTCATCAATTTTCACCCTTTTCCTTTCAATACCTTCCAAGATTCTTCAATACTGTACTCTCTCTCTCTCTGCATTCACAACATAAAACCAATTTTGATAATTATCTGTAGCCTTGAATATAATTTTTTTATTACATGAGAATGTGATCTTTCTTGCTGCACATAAAATAAGCACGGTATATAGACATTTCTTCATTGCTACTGTTAGAATGTCTGGAGGTGAAATCTTGCTGAAGATGGTCTAGTAATGTTTGTGTGGTGACTGTTTTATGGGCCTAGTTGTGTTATATGGATTTGTCATATAAAGACAGGGGTGTTTTGTGTCAGCTACCACAGGCTGCCCCGTAGAACTGCGTATCTCATTTCAAAATATTCTCTAACAGGGAGGACTTCAGTTTCAAAGTGTAAATAAGCTGTGAAAATGGTAATGGTGCAGCCTGCAATGGTGCTTACAGCATTGTTCTTTATGGTCTGCAAGGTGTTGTAGTGGATGTTGCACAGGATGGGGGGCCCCATGCATGGGAGGCATAAGTCATCACTGATCTGTATACTGTACAGTACTGTACATTATTTGTAGAATAGGGAGTGTTTCTTCTTGTTGCCCAAGTCTGTCCCTGTAGCTAATTGCCCTGAGTTCACAGTCTTGGGGGGTGTGCTGCCTCTTGAAGTCTTGTATGTGGTTCTTGAAGGTGAGTCCAGTTTCTTATGCCACTCTACGGATCTTAGTGAAAGGGTGTGTGGCACAAGCACACTCTAGGTCCCAAAACTCCAACCCACCCCCACCAAACCAAAGACAAGGCCTGGGTCGTTTCTGGACAAATCACTGTACCTAACACGCAATACATTAAGTTGTGGTTTAGTTTGATCACATTAGGTAATTCGGTTAGTACGGTACGTTACTGAAAATGTTTAATATTCATCTACACAGTATCAAAGTACAGTACATAGAATAACCCTACAAGAAACTGAAAGAAAACTGTCAGTTAACATGTATGATTCCATGAGGTATCCACTGAACAGAATTTACTATATACTAAACTGAACCTGGGGTCATAATAGTCACCTCTAACAAAGATCAGCTACCATATTAATGTATCAGCAGCTTATTATATATGCATGGAAGCACCCCTGCATGTTCATCACCCATTCAATATTAGATGCCTTTCCTAAGCTAAACCATCTGGCAGAGCAATAAGCTAAATATGACCACCTGGATTAATGAGGATAATGCTAACACATATGCACCCAGGGTTTAGATCAAAGCATAATGCTTTCATGGTTATGTTATGTCCCATCAGTCACGGCTTAGGTAAAGTACACTACCGAAATTACCCGCTTTCTGTACTCTTAACCTATGGTTAACTTGTAGGCTACGAGGATTAAATTCAAATTACAGTAAAATCTCCATATAATGGAATTCAATAGACCAGAATTTGTTTTTATCGGAATCGAGGTGCCAATCGGACTAAAGTCTTATACAAGACAGTACACTGGAAAAAGTCCGATAAAGCCAGAAGAAATCTGGATTGCCTGACCACTTCAGCTACGATCACCATAATATGGTAAATAAAAGACATGTTTATCAGTGTACATTACAGTATTATTAAATACATTATACCATTTGATTATTGTAGTGAATGTATAATACAGTACAGTACTGCAATGGTAGTGAAAAGTTTAAAAACTGTTGGTGCAACCAGAAGGGAGAAAAAGTAAACAGATGGAGAGAACACTTTAATGAACTGTTGAACATAGAGAATGAAAGCAATGCAAGTACAAGTGGCTGGGGAATGGCAGGGAGAAGGAGGGTTGTGAGAAGAGAGGAAGAAATCACCAGGATGGAAGTGGTGGAAGCAATGAAGAAAGTTAAAATGGGGAAAGCCCCAGGAATTGATGGAGTGTGTGGTGAAATGTTGAAGCATGGGGGAGCGATAGTAATAGAATGGATGTGGAAGGTGTGCAGATTGGCTTGGGAGGAGGGTAGAGTCCCGGAGGATTGGAAGTCAGGTATAATTATTCCGCTGTACAAAGGAAAAGGGGAAAAAGCAGTGTGTGGCAATCATAGGGGCATTTGCCTTCTTAGTGTAATAGGAAAAATATATGGTAGGATACTTATTGACAGAGTTAGGGAAATTACTGAGGAATTAGTTGGAGAAGAACAAGGAGGTTTTAGGAAGGGAAGAGGTTGTGTAGACCAGATATTCATTCTTAGATCCTTAGTGGAAAAGTTTCTAGAGAAGGGCAAGAAGTTGTATGCAGCCTTCATGGATCTGGAGAAAGCATATGACAGGGTGGATAGACAAGGTTTGTGGAAGGTATTAAGAATATATGGAGTGGATGGGAAGTTGTTGAAGGCAGTGAAGAGTATGTATGAGGGTGCTAAGGCTGCAGTGCGTGTGGATGGCAAACTGAGTGAATCTTTCCATTTGAAGGTTGGATTGAAACAAGGATGTGTCATGTCTCCATGGTTGTTCAATCTGTATATGGATGGCGTTATAAAAGAGATACAAGGTCGGGCAGTGGATGTTGGAG
>JAGKTI010000956.1:26131-38070 GCA_018397915.1 Birgus latro | reverse complement strand
TGGGAGCGTGGTAGTGAAATGGCAGGGGACAGAGTGACATGGAGGCGATTTGTTTGTGGCCACCCCGTTCGGGATTGAGGCGTCTGGCAATAGATAGATAGATAGATAGCAACCAGGACTAATGTCTGATTTATTGGAAAACGTCCGGGTTAGCAGGAGGAAGTCCAGATGTTGGAATTTTGCTTTTTTCAGAATGGCTTAGGCCACGATAAGTATGTTATATATAATGAGGTTTTTTGTACTTAAATTTTTAAGCCATCTGTTTTCCTACAATGAAAATTATACTGGTAGCATTACTGTATAGCCTACAGCAAAGAGCTTTCCCAAAATTTCACCTGATTCATGTAAGCTATGAACTGACTTTAACCTCTTCATCCTGGTGATGCCTTTTTGCAGTTTATTCTTGCAACTTCTAGATGATTTTACTAAACTGTGGAAGGATATCTAGTAGTGATGGAGGTAACTAAGGCTACAGATAACCTCTCTATTTCAGAAAGCCTATCCTGTGATAAATTAAATCACCTGCAGACAGCAAAAACAAAACAATTCACATCATCACATTGAAATAATTAACAGCATCACATACAGTAATACCATGCTCAGGGTCATCCAATGGTAACTTTCAAGAAAACATGGGACCACCCTAATTTGCTGTTTTCTTCAGTTTTTCCTTTACCAAAGCCCTTCATGTCATGCTCTGAGTGTTTTTCATTTCTTATGTAAGTGATGAATTGCAATCTTTGCTTACAGTCCCCACCAACACACAGACACCATCTTGTGCACTAAAGATAGACGGATGTCATCCTAGATTAGAATACCATTTCTACTCTTACCAGTGCTGATTTAACCAAACCTAACCAAAATTTTTATAATTTAATCAGATATAATTACTCCAAACCTAACTTTATGTGACCTAATTTATCATACCTTACCCTATTTTACCAGTATGCTAACCTATCTATTGCCAAACGCCTTAATCCCGTAAGAAGTGGCCACAAACAAATCGCCTCCATGTTGCCCTGTCCCCCGCCACTTTACTGCCCTGCTCGCAGCTCACACACCCCTCTCTCACATCCCTCTCCACTCCATTCCTCCATCTCATCCTTACCCCCCCCTCCACCTCACTCACATACACTCTCCTCGTCAGCTTCTCACTCTCCATCCTCTCCGTATGGCCAAACCACCTCAGTGTGTTTCTCCTAATGCTTCCTATCACATCCACATTGGCACCACAACACTCCTTCACTTCCTCATTTCAGTCTATCTCTCCATGTGACTCCACAGGCTCCTCTCAAATAACTCATTTCCACTGCTCTCACTCTTGACTTGTGTCCCTTCAACAAGGTCCAAGCTTCACTTCCATATGCTAGAGTTGGTATCACAATACTATCATGCAGTGACTTTCTTACTTCCATGCTCACTTCCCTGTTTCTTATCATTGCTTTTAAAGAACCAGCAACCTCTCCTCCTTGTTGTACCTTTTCAAGCACTTCACCCTCTAAACTTCCAACCTTACTCATCACACTACCCATGAACTAAATTGCACTCACATATTCCAATTCCTCCTCATCCAACCTCACTGTACATTCAATGACTACCCGGCACATTTCTCTCGAAGAAAACTACTTTCCCTGCATCCACCTTCAGATTCCATTTCCTACACACTCTCCCAAACTCATTCACCAAGCCTTGTAGCTCCCCTTCATCTTCACAACATAGTATCATCTGAAACAACAGTACAGGGAGTTTCCACACACTGCCCTCTCTTATTAGTGCCGCTCCAACATCCATTGCCCTGCCTTGTACCCGGTATATATCTCTCTTATAACCCCATCCATATATGGTACCGTACAGATTGAACAACCATGGACACATGACACATCCCTGTTTCAATCCAACCTTCAAATAGAAAAATTCACTTAATTCATTGTTCAGACACACTTCATCCTAAGGACCCTCATACATACCTTATTCTTCACGGCATTCAAAAACTTCCCATTTACTCCATATATTCTTAATACTTTCCACAATCCTTGTCTATCCACCCTAGCAAATGCTTTCTCCAGATCTATGAAGGCTGCATACAACTTCTTTCCCTTCTCAAGAAACTTTTCCTCTAAAGACCTAAGAATGAATCTCTGATCTACACAATCTCTTCCCTTCCTAAAACCTCCCTGTTCTTCTCATACTAATTCCTCTGTTATTTCTCTAACTCTATCAATAAAAATCCTACCATATACTTTTCTTAGCTATTAGCTACACTTAGAAAACAAATGTGTGTGATTATCACACACTTCTACTTCCCCTTTTCCCTTGTACAGGGGAATAATTACCAGTATACCTGACTTCCAATCCTCCAGGACTTTACCTTCCTCCCAGGCCATTCTGCACAACTCCCACATCCATTCTACTACTATATATCTCTCCCCCATGCTTCAGCATTTCACCACACACCCCATTAATTCCTGGGGCTCCTCCCATTTTGACTTTCTACATTGCTTCCACAACTTCCATCCTATTGATTTCTTCTTCTCTTCTCACATCCCTCCTAATTCCAGCAATTCCCCAGCCACTTATACTCACATTACTTTCATTCTCTATGTTCAACAATTCCTTGAAGTGTTCTCTCCATCTGCTCACTTCTTCTCCCTTCTCCACTAGTAATCTAGCTTCCATTTTTAACTTTTACTCCCCGACTACCGGTAACTTCTTTAACACCCTGTCTAACTCTCTTTACCTCTTTCCAGAATATTTTCTTACATTCCCACCACTTTGCACTCAAATTCCTTCCAAATTCCTCATCCACTCTCTTCTTACTAATCTTTTCACCTCTCTCTATATACCAGTACCTAACTCTCTCTTCCATCTCTCAACTTCCTTCACACCCCTGTTTCTCATCCACTCACTATATGCTTTCTTCTTTTGTATCACAGCCTGTCTCACCTCTTCATTCCACCATGCTGTTCCTTGCACCCCCTTTCGTCTTCTTTTCACCCCACCCACTACCTCACATGCTGCACTTATTTCTTATGTGAACATCTTGCACACACCTTTCACATCCCCCACCTGCTCCAGATCACATTTACCCAATCACTCCTCCACTTCTCTCTTATATTCTGCCTATTTTCCATCCTCTTGAAACCTTTCCACTCTCCTTATAAGAACTACTTCCTCCTGTACTCCTCTACTTCATTTCATCCTTGACTTTCACCACCACCAAGTGGTGGTCAAAAAGTCCACTCCCCCAACCTCTATAAGCTCTTGAATTCATTACAAACCTACTCATTCTATCATCCACACACACATATTCAATCATTGCCTTTCATTTATTCAGTTCACCACCCACCCTTCTCATCACTCACCATGTACCGTATACCTGTGGATCATTTTCTGTCTGAAGAGGGTATTGGCTATCACCAACCCCCTCCCAGCACAAATGTCCACTAGAGCACTGCCATTCTCATCCACTTCTGCAAGCACACCCCACTCACCAACCACTCAATGCACTTTCACATTCCCTACTTTTCCATTCATATTTCCAATTAAAAACACTCTCTCATTCCTTTCAAACTTTTCCATGCATGCTTCCACATTTGTCCAGACCTCTTCTTTCATGATCTTGTGTTGACACATACACAAACACAATCGCCCACATTTGTAGTCCAACTTTCAATCCTACCCACACAATCCTTAAGCCAACTGATCCATACTCTCCTATATTCTCCTTCCAACTCTTGCACACAACAATACACATTACTCCTTTTGCCCTCTCATTCTCACCTACTCCTGTGCAACGCATGCATACACCCCATCCATACTCCCATTCTCTCACACTCTCACCTTTTCATTTAGTTTCAGTTAATCCACATGCTAACTTATCAGTAACCAAACTTAATGTAACCTAACCTTGTTTCTTAATGGATCCTCTTCATACCTGAAAATGCACTTCCATTCATCTTTACAGTCTCCAAATCTATCCAAAGGTAGGTTAAAATTTTTTTAAATATTTAAGAGGTGGTCTCATATCTCCTTGAAGCATATCCATGCTATCTATCTATATAACTATCTACAGCCAGAAGTCATAATCCTACAGCAGGTGGTCGTTTGTTGTTTTACGGGGAGGGGCACTAACCCTCCGCCAACCCACATGTTGACATGTAGGGAACAAGTATGGGTTGGTTTTATCTATTCACCTTCACTAAATGAATGAAAAAAGAAAAAGCAATTATGATCCTGCTATAAACCTGTGACATTACATTAACAGTAATTAGGTATTACCATACAAAAGACGACGATTATCAAATACATTCGGTAATGTACAATTATAATGCCTCTTTCTCTAATCTGACAAAGGTCCTTAAATCCTTCCAGTTCCACTGATCAGTATGTGCTGTTAGACTGGATAGGCAATTTGACCAATAATCAAGGAGACCCATCCCTATCTCATAACTATGTTTAACTAAATTTCATGCTGCCACAACTTGGTCCAGAAGCTTACAGTGTTTCAAGTTGTGGAAGAGGCCCACTTCAATCAGGCTGAAATAAACTGACTATAACACTATACTTTCCTAATTAAGGAAAAAAAAAAAGGTGAAGATAAATGCATTTATTTTCCCACTGTTCACATGTTGCCTGCAGCCTATGATGTCATGTGCAAAACACTAACAGGCAGTGTCTTAGTGCCTATGCCACTACTACTGGAGTTAATCTGGTTCAGATTTTGTGAAAATCTGGACAGGTGATAGGCAATACACACATTGTCAAGTATGTGATGTTTACATGAAACACCTGCCACTTTTCTGTTTACCATACAGACTCCAACCTATTTCATCAATCACTGCAAGTGAAGTAGCTTAGGTAAACCTCTCCCAGGTCATTGAGTTTTTCCTTTGAAATCTCACATAATTTGAACGTGATTGGACAAGGCAATATGAATGCATCTCAAGTAAACAGTTAATCCACTTTCTGAGGAAACTGGAAGAAAATACATCCATGGAACTGACCAAAACATTGCCTCCCTCAAAAACTAGCCACACCGCTTGTTTTTCCACACTCGTTCCCACACAATCCTGCCCCTATCTTACCTTAAAGTACTCATTATTGTTGAGAGCGGCAAGATTGTTCTCATATTTATTGTATATTAGCCTGAGATGCTGATAAGTGTCCGGTAAAATGTCGAGAATGAATGGAGGGGAGTTTTTCAAGTTCATTTTAGATTGCTGACACTGCTTCACCACTTTGTCCATTAGTTTCCACGTTTTTTCCAAAGTTCGTCTTTCTATCACTAATTTCGGTGGAGCCATGACATCTGTAAGGGCACCGTGTAACTTTGAAAAAAGGGCAGAAATATTTTTTGGCTGGCCGTTCCGAGCCTTTCCACTAGTAGCCATCTTGATAGCACTAGCAGGCAGGCAAACCCCACCGAGCCGTCCCAGACTTTATGAATGAACTCTCCCCTCGTCTACTTCTACTTCTTTATTTTCTTTTTCTTTCTGCACAGTTTGATGAGAGCTCTGGGTGGATTTCTGAAGTAAATTTCCACTGCATGTCTCTAAATTCTGTTTCTCGTCATCTATACTCTGTTTCACATTTCTTAACGTGATCTTAAAACTCATCTGCAGTTTTCCTTTTTAACGCTCATTGCATTCAGTGTTCAGCAATACTTCAGAAATTAAGAACCTGGATAAATAGGTCACTATTTGTGTAGGCGAAGTTATGTGCGAGGACACATCTACGCTCGATCTAGCATACTAGCATACTGAGAGGTTTCAAGAGATTTACAGCATCCTGTAACATGAGATAATAGTATCCGGGCTCGATATGAACCGGACTTATTTATCATCTGTGCTTGTATTCCCACCACCTTGTACAAATGTTCATTTGAACTGGCATGATGCCATTATACTAATTCTCTATTATGAATGAATTTCTGGTTTCGGTGGGGTTGGTAGACCTTTATGAATGTTTTGGGTCGAGCAGTGAGGAGAGACAGGTTGTGTTTGAGTTGTGGGTGTAAGAAATATGAGGAAAAACGAATAATGTAAGGGAACTATAAAACAGAAGAACATATAAAAAAAGCTTGTACATGAATCCCATCCAAAACTTTAGTGAGATGATCTAGACAGAAAAAGAGAGAAACTGGCATGAGGGAGCAGGAGAAACATCTCGCACGCCAATCTCGCCTCTGGGATTCCCTCTGCCAAGGGTCATTGTTCCCATGAGCTTGAATGAGCATGCGGCCGCTGGAGTGTTCATCGTTCGTGCGTTACTGTATTTTACTGAATTTAAAATATTTTTGTTTTTAAGTTATTTTCATTTAAATACTGCATAGTATTGAAGTAAACCGTGCGTGATGCCGTAATCCCCAGAAAATAAAGAAGCTGTTGCCTACAATACATTCTTTGCTACATATCTAACGTAGATTTCATTAGTTACGGGACAACGCATACGTGGTTGTAAGGCAATAATACCGTGGACCGGCATAATTTGCTCACGAGTGCTCACACGATAAATGGAAAAAAAAAGAAAAAAG
This sequence comes from Birgus latro, assembly GCA_018397915.1. Classification (NCBI taxonomy): domain Eukaryota; kingdom Metazoa; phylum Arthropoda; class Malacostraca; order Decapoda; family Coenobitidae; genus Birgus; species Birgus latro. Next base: position 31,538 of record JAGKTI010000956.1, on the reverse strand, counting down.
AAAAAGAAAACTATGTCGACCGTATGACCTACGTCGCACCATACGTGATTAATCAAATGGGTCTTTCTTTACAGGTTGATAAGGATAGGCTGGGTTAGAATTTTAAGTCTAATAGAAATTGAGAGCTTCCAACGTCAGGTTTAGTGGCAGTCCTAGATGGTTAAAATCGTAGGGGTCAAGAAGGGCGAAGCCCCCCCAGTTATGTTTACGAGATCGTCAGTAAATAAGCGGTCGCGGCATGTTCTAGCAACTTCCTTAAATACCCATATACTGTATATATATATACAGTATATTGAAATGCTGACTACCGAAGTGCCCCATAAAACTTACCTGGCCGAGACACCCACCCCAGGAGGAGACAACCAAGGGGTAGAAATAGTCAGTGTGGGCTCGGTGCAAGACAAGCGCACCTGTGCCTTTCCCGCACGCCCCTCTCGCACTCGGGTAACTCACCACCTAGTCATCAGCCACGGTGGCCCACGTCTCCACCAGACCAGCCCTCACCAGGATCGAGGTGGGGCTACTCAGCTAGTCCCAGTCAGCGCCCACGAGACAACCACTAGCCGCTCTTTCGATTCGCTGCTACCCCACCATCACACCAGGTGATGGCTACAAGCTGTAAATGGGGGGAGACGGCCACAAGCCACTCCCACTGTAACCATAAAAAGAAGGGGAACAGGTGACGGCCACAAGCCGTGCCTCCATCAGAAAGGACCCAACACTGGTGATGGCCACAAGCCGCATCAGTAGGAGGGTGATGGCCACAAGCACGCACCTGCAGGCCCTCTGGGAAGCAGGACACCGGTGGTGACAGCCACAAGCCACACCTTGGTGACGGCCACAAGCCGCACTCAGGGTGTAGTCCTCATGGGGCATGGCGCCCGGGTGATGGGCACATCCCACACCCGCGGGTGGGTGATGGCCACAAGCCGCACTATGCCCACAGGTGGCCAGGGGCACGAACCCTCAGTGACGGCCTCAAGCCACATGAGTAAGGAGACGGCCACAAGCCGCTCCGCCTTTTGTGTCCTAGGGGACTGCGACAGCTACAAGCCATGGCAAAGGAGGGAACGGCTATGTGCCGCCCCTCACCCCCTACCCCAGTGCCTTCCCCACCTGAGGATTTCCCGGACTTCCAAGAGTCTGCCTGTGGCAGCTCAGGTGTCCTCGCCCCTTCCCTAAATAAGGACACCCTCCCGGCAGAACAACAGCTGGAGGAGACCTGGCAAGGCCCCCTGGTGCCTGGGGTCTTAGCGTTCCAGCCTGCCCCTCGGCAGTCCCAGCCCCTGATGAGCTCTTCATCACCGAGCTTCCGCAGTTCACCCCTGACAGAGGCTCAGTAGAGGAGAGACTGCAGCCCCCGGATCAGCCGAAACATCCCCAGGATCCCAGGGCGTAACCTCCCTTGCCCCACCCGATGCCCTCCTGCCCAACAAAGTGGGCACCGACAGGTGCGCCTACTCTCTCTGTTTGGGCCCAGCCCCTAGGCCCAACCCCCTGGGCCCCTTAGGAAGGGCACCCACATCATGCCCCACTCAGACCACTCCCGGAGACCCAGTTACGGCCGGGCCTCTTGACGAAGGCCCCCGGACGTCCCAGCAGCAGCCAGCCTCCTGATGAAGGCCCCGAATGACCCAACAATGGCCTGGCCTCCTGACAAGGCCCCAGACAAACACCAACAGTCCAGCCTTCTGACAAAGGCCTCTCTGGACGCCCCGACAACCAATGGCCTCCTGACTCAGGCCGCCACCCCTGGGCCCTCCACTACTGCCGGGCCTTACCCTACAGCAAGCCCCGGCCATGTCCATCTGTCCCAGAGTCTTCCGGCCCTGTCCTATTTGTGTACATATTATTTCCTTGTCAAGTGTGCCACTGTCTGTATTTGACTCAGTGTATAAACTGAGGTAATACACATAAGGTTTGTTGCCCTGAGTTTTTATGCCTTGTTCCCTCTAGTTGCCTTAAGATACCCAACCCAGTCTAGAAAAGAGGACCCCGCTCTAGGCTCCGTGTCTAAGGGACAAGAAGTCGTGCTTTCACACGCAGGATAACACTGGTGATAGCTTCGCATGTTGCATATTGTACTAAAACTGCATCTCTAAAGAGCATGCAAATATAACGTGGAATTGCCGTGCCCGTGTGCTATTTTGGAAATTCGGGCGTGTTCCATATTCAAGTCCATCTTCGAGAACGGCCCTGATCACCACGATCTTACCCTAGAGGAATGATCTTGGTGAAATGCCACAATCATACCTCAAATGGTAGGCCTAAACGGCCATTTCACGAAACAGTCACGTTAGTACTAAGACACACAAAGACATCGCTATGACATCCCATGACACCCTACGGAAGCGTCACGTTATCCTGACAACACACTACGATCATCCCTTAGTTTAAAAAATAATGGTCACTTTGACTCCACGTCACGCCAAGACATCGCCATGACATGTTACAACAAGTTACGATACGCTATGGAACCGCTAAGTTACCACTAAGTCACTGCTAAATTATCAGGACATATGACGATACACAACGATGGCCGGGTTCTTTGGTGCGAATATAGGAGGGTGGAGTGTAGGCAGTAGTGATGGGCGAAACTCGTTTTTTTCTGTAATTGATTATTTTGATTACTTTTGTTGTCAGTAATCGATTAGAAATCGATTACTTTTCGATTGATTTTACCTTGAAATAGTCTCTCTCTCTCTCTCTCTCTCTCTCTCTCTCTCTCTCTCTCTCTCTCTCACACACACACACACACACACACACACACACACACACATTAAGATAATAAAAAAATAGATCTGGGAGAAGTGAAAACATTATTAATACCTGAAACTTTATGAAATGTATGCCACCAAAATGCCCCACCTGGACACGACGACTACCCTAGGAGGAGACAACCAAGGGGTGAATACAGTGAGCGCGAGCTCAGCACGAGAAGGGCCCACCGGTACCTATCCCCTACGCCCCTGTCACACTCAGTCACGCTCAGGTGCCTCACCATCAAGGTATCAGTCACGGCGCACTATACCTCAGCCGGACTACCTCTTTCCAGGTTCAGGGTGGGACTATTCTTGTAGCCCCAGACAGCCAGCAGGAGACGACCACCAGCTGCTCAGTTGCTGCTTCCCTCCCTCACTCACACCAGGCAATGGTCACCAGCCATGCACAGGGAGAGACAGCCACCAGCCACTCTCGAGACAACCCACCAAAGAAGAGGGAATTGGTGACGGCCAACAGCCGCACCCCCAGACAAGCAATTGCCAACAGCTGCGCCTCCGGCAGCAGACTCCCAACATCGGCGATGGCCACTATTCATGCCCGCAAGGAGGCGACAGCCACCAGCCACGCCCCTACAACACACCTGGGAAGAAGGACACCGGTGACGGCCATCAGCTGCACCTTGGTGACAGCCATTAGCCGCACCTGCACCCCCGTGATGGCCTTCAGCCGCACTCGGGGCGTAGCCCTTGCGGGGCATGGTTCTCAGGTGATGGCCACTAGCCGCACCCGTGGGCGGGTAACAGCCACCAGCCGCGTTACACCTACAGCCAACCAGGGGCATGGACCCTCAGTGACGGCCTCCTGCCACACGAGGGGGGAGATGGCCACTACCCGCTCCGCCTTCCTCACCCTAGGGGACCTAGTGACGGCCACCAGCTGTGCTGGGGAGGTAATGGCTATGTGCTGCCCCTTGTCCCCTACCCCAGTGCCTTCCCCTCCTGAGGATTTCCCCCATTCGCCCAACTCCAGTTGTGGCTGCTCAGGTATCCTCACCCCTTCCCTGCACAGGAGCACTCTACTGGAGGAGCAGCAGTTAAAGCAGATTTGGAGAGGCCCCCTGAGACCCAGGGTCCATACCCTACAACCAGGCCCCGGCAGACTTCGACCCTGACGGGCTCTTCTGAGATGGGACACTGCAGTAAACCCCTGATGAAGGCCCAGCTGAGGAGAGATCGCAGTCCCCAGTCCTGCCGAGATGTCCCCAAGACCCCAGGGCATAACTTCTCCTTCCCGGGCCAATGACGCCCCGCCTGGCAGAGTGGGCACCGACAGGTGCGCCTTCTCTCCCTGTTCGGGCTCAACCATTAGGCTCCAACCCTCAGGCCCCCTAGAGATGGGCACCCCTACCACAACGCCCTCAGACCCTCCCGGACGAACCAGCAGAGCCGGGCCTCCTGACGAAGGTTCCCCAGACGACCCAGCAGTGACCAGCCTCCTGATGAGGCCCCAGACGACCCAGCAGTGACCGGTCTCCTGTCGAGGCCCCAGACGACCCAGGAGCAGGCAGCCTTCTGACAAGGCCCCTTGATGACCCAGCAGCTGTCCAGCCTCCTGACGACGGCCCCGGACATTCTCACAGCGGCCGGTTCCACTCCTGACGAAGGCCACCACCCTTGGACACCTCCCTACAACTGGGCCCTCTCCAGAAGCAGCACCGGCTACGTTACCTGCCCCAGAGTCCTCTGGCCCTGTTCATTGTATTAATTTTTCTTGTGTAAAGTGCTCCACTGTCAGCATTGTGTCATTGTAAGAAATGAGGTACTATATGTGTAAGGTTTGTTGCTGAGTGTTTTTATGCCCTGTTCCTCTTAGTTGCCCTAAGTACACCCAGACCGGTCTAGAAAGAGGACCCTGCTCTAAGTGCCGTGTTTAAGGGACGAGGAGTCGGTCCTAAAACACGCCGCACAACACTTTAATTAACAAATAATCAGATCTACTGAGCCGCCCGCCACACAGTCACACGACTCACACACTGCCACACAGCTGGCAGCAGTGCAGTGTGCACCCGCCACAGTCTACACAGTACACAGTAGTAAATAGAAACTGCGCACGTGCGAGTTTTTGTTGTATTAGATCCGACTTTCCAATGTCTGAGGCCCCGGATTTTTATTCTACTCGTACAAACACGCTATTAATTCTCAGCTATCTCTTTTTACATATATCTTTATGAATTTAGGCATTTACTATAGAACAGATTAATATCTATCTATCTATCTATTGCCAGACGCCTCAATCCCGAACGGGGTGGCCACAAACAAATCGCCTCCATGTCACTCTGTCCCCTGCCATTTCACTACCACGCTCCCAACTCACACCCCCCTCTCTCATATACCTTTCCACTCCATCCCTCCATCTCATCCTCGGCCTCCCCCTCCCTCTCGCCCCCTCCACCTCACACACATACACTCTCCTCGTCAATCTTTCACTCTCCATCCTCTCCACATGCCCAAACCACCTTAACGTGTTTCTCCTAACGCTTCCCATCACGTCCTCAACCACACCACAACGCTCCTTCACTTCCTCATTTGTTAGTCTGTCTCTCCATGTGACTCCACATGCTCCTCTCAAATAACTCATTTCCACTGCTCTCACTCTTGACTTCTGTCCTTCCGACAGGGCCCAA